>MU228471.1:2263605-2276275 GCA_018584345.1 Thuja plicata | reverse complement strand
ATCTGCATATACTTCTCTAGGGTTGTAAGCCACTTAGGGATCAAAATAGAGAAACTAAATAAAAATTGTTCTTTTTCCTATTTCCTTTTAACAAAGTCTCAACTATCAATGATACAATACATTTGATTCCCTAAGCTATCAATACAAATGGCGCCTAGCTAGAAGCTCAGGGGCTGTCCATTTGATAACCACAGTCAACATTTCAAAAAAATGGATATCCCTGAGCACAAGCACCAATAACATCAAATAATGGAGTTAAAGCATGGGCTAGGGCATGAAACTAGTAGAATGCGGTCATTTCAGTGACAAAAATATACAATGGTGTCATTAAACACATATGCCAGTAATATCAATGAACGTGAATCCAAACATTTGAATACAGTGAATCGATATCCTTGAGCACAAGCACCAATAACATCAAATAATAGAGATAAAGCACTGGCTAGGGCATGACACCAGTAGAATGCGATCATTTCAGAGAGAAACTCCCTCAACAATAAAATGAAATGCATTTGAATATGATGCCAGAGGCTCGAAAGATGAAGAAATCACATACCTTCTCCTGCACTCAGTTGTCGCTCCTTTTCTCCCGCTCTGTAATCGAAATAAAAATGATGAGGTTATTTCACTTTTTTTTTTTAATGTATACCCCGAATTTGTTAGAATTTTGATGGTCAATTAAACACCCATCGGAATACCGACATCATCAGGGCCTATTGCAAAAAAAAACACCAAATTTGTAAGAAAAAATTACCCGTCGAAAACTTCTATCAAAATTTGGCCCCAAATGTAGTAGTGTGTGGGTCTCTAGGTCCTTTGCAGAAGCAGTCATTAGAACATTCATTTATTGGTCCATTGGGACCCCCTACAAAAACAAACAATGATCCCACACTTGGTGTTGGGGGTTCTCCAAACGAGAGAATCCCTCTCCCATTTCCATCAGCAACCATGAGTCTCAAAGGTTTAAATTTTTAGTAGAGCAACAATTTTTAGTTGAGATCCAATGTTCAAACTCTAGATCGACATAGTTGTTCAATGTATGAAGAATGTAAATTATAATTTTTCAATTGTTTTGATGCATATGATTGGTTCTCTATTATCTATATTGCTCCATTGTTCTTCAATATACTTTTGAAGTATTGATATGTGAGTTTCTCTTACAATTAGCATAAACTAAATTGCACAATAGTTGCTACAAATTCATTATCATCATAGAGATCAAAGATTGTGGATGAATTATATGGATGAAGTTTGTGTTTATAGATCTTATTTGATATCAATAAATTATAGAATTTGATTAGAAAGATCGATAGATCGAGAGGACATAAAAGATAAATTTAAGAGATGAATTGGGTGCATGATTTAGTGAATTGATTGACACGATGAGCTATGTGGATGAATAGATTATAAGATTGAATTGACTGAAGAGTCAACAAAGAGTGACAATGAGTTGTGTTGATGAAAGAGAGGTGCATGAAGAATAAAATAGAGAATTACATAAATAAATCATTTAATCCATGTGCACAATTCCAAAGATAGAATACTACATAAAATATTTATCTTATTTTTCTAAAAGAAAAAATAATAAATTTAAGTCAATTTATTTAACTTTAGAAGAATAAATAGCTAAGTAAATATTTAAAATTATTTAATTATAGTGAGCTAAAATAATAAATTAAAATAAATGAATTAAAAATAATAAATATTTAATTATTATAAATAAAAAATAAATTAGTGCATTAGTTAAATAATTAAAAAATATTTAATTAATGTTGAGGAAAATTTTAATTAAATAACTAGAACTAGTTTATTTATTGTTGATTAAAGACGTAATGCTAGCTTAATTATGTAATTAAAATGGTATAATTAATGCCAAAAAAATTTATGATGAATGAAAAATTAATTTAGACAAAAAATGCATGTCATATTTAGATGTGTACATGGGATGCAATCATAACAATGATTGTGTCCAAGGGTGTAATCACATCCAAATTTATTTGGTTACATCTTGCATGAAGTTTGATTTTAAACACCTATTAAAAGTGCACTGTTAGTGTATATCTGAGGAAAGAAAATAAAGGTTTTGCTAAGGAGCACCATGAATTTTTAGCATGCAAGGGTTGAAGTTGTTAACCAACTGATGGTAATGGTGATGAAGACCAAGTTTCAGAAGAATACAAGAAATTAGAATGGTTAGATCAGTTGTTAGTTTGTCATTGATATCAATCAATTGATTTCTGATTTATATTAAAATGCCATATCAGTCGGAGAGGAACTTAATTGGGTAGATAATAAAGATCAGACAATGATAAGGAACTATTGATATAATTGTTCTTACTTAACATTTGATATTGTTAAGTCGGTAAAGCAGAAAGGTCAAGTCGGTAAAGGGAACAACCTAATACCCAGCAGTGAAGTGTTTGTCGGTCGAGCAAAGAAAAGAAAGTCACATAGTGAATTTGAAAATAGAGCAAGGTTGGTAAAAAAGCGAAGTTAGATACCGAGTGAAGATATTCACCGAGGTCAGCGAGCATAGAACAGAGCATGAACAAAGATTGAATACAAGGAGAAGAATAAATTTAATGCAAAGCCACATGGATCAAGAAGTTGCCAAGCATGAAGACAAAGTCTTTTGCAAGATCTATGGTCATGAAAATTCAAGTTCAAAATCAGTGATGTAGATTAAGCGGAAAAAGAAAGTTGTGAGTTCCAAGAAAAAGTGAAAGTAACGAGGCACAGTTAACCGCTTAACCAAGTTGTAGATAAATTGAATCAGTTCATCTAAGATAATCAGATGGTTGAGCTCAATTGAGGGAAAACCTAATCAATAGGATTAAGAGGCAAAAAAAAGGCCTATATATTCACAAGTCAGTATGTCTATAAAGAGTTGCTGGAAAAGTCATAAGTAGAAGAGCTACCGAGAAGAGTATTGAAAGAGTTGGATAACTAGTCCAAAGAAGAGACTGATAAGTTGATGATTTGTTGGTGCCAGTAAGTTTCAGAGAGCGAACAAAGGATCTGATAAAGAAAAGTATAGTTACAGAATCACAAATCACATTAGTACACTATTTCTTACTAACATTTTTAACAGAAAATCTCTTAACCGAGTGGATCTAAAAAGTCCTTTTGTAAACCCTTGATAAAGGTAACATTCTAGGATGAATGTTTAAGCCCTCTAATAAAGCCACTCCTAATAGGGTGAAGATATTAACAGTTCTAAGTTAAATCTCCTAATAGGGTCACATCTAACAAATGTGCATTGTAATCTTTAATAGGATTGGTTCTTAACCAAGCATACTTAAGAAGAGTATTTCCTTTTGTGGGTGACAATTCCCACAGAGGTTTTTCCTAAATTGGGTTTCCTCGTTAAATATTGTGTTACATGTGATGCTTGATAATTGTGAATGTTATTTGCTTAAGTTATATGCTTTTATTAAGTTTGTGAAGAGTTTACAAGTTTCAGTTGTTATTGTTGTTTGAATCACCGAGTGGAATTGGAGGTTTAGATTTAAAGTATTAAGGTTCAAGATTTTTTGATTCAAACCTCTCTTAGTAAACCATCTTTAGTAGGGTAAACCAACAATTGGTATCATAGATAGTGCTCTGAGAAGATAAGTTTTAAGGTACCTGAGTTAAAGTTCCAAATATGTATAAGAGGGAAGCACCAAAGTTGAATAGGAATAACTTTTCTATATGGCAGAACACAATGAGGCTTCACATATCTAGTATTGGAGATTATGCACTCGATCATCTTGAAAATGAGTACTTACCTCCACTTTTTGGTCCTCTAACACATGAGCAGATAAGAGAAAGACAAGAACATACACAATCAATGGTAGAGATAAATTCTACTCTCACTGACCTATATTTCAATGATTTGGAAGGTTGTACTACTGCTAAGAAGATGTGGGATAGGATTGCACTAGTTTTTGGTGGAGATCAACATGTTCATAAAGCTAAGGCTAAAAGCTTAAGAGGAAAGTTTGAATCAATGAAAATGAAAGAAGGAGAAAACATTACTGCATATAGAAGAAGACTAAAGGAGATTGCTATTGCAATTAGAGGTGTTGGTGGAACCATTAATGAAGAAGATGTTACAAGAAAGATTCTTAGAAAATTGTTACCTATCTATGCCATTGGTGTGTCTACTATTCAAGAGATGAGATCCATTCTACATATGGTTGTTACTTTGGATGCTACAATTGGTAAGCTAACTGCTTTTGAGCTAAATGATTTTGATAATAGTTTACTTGATACTTCTAAGATTGAATCTGCATTCAAATCATCCTTGACTATTGGGAAGTATAGAGATTCTAGATCTAGTGATGGAAATGCAAGTATGCTAGTGAAAGGTTTCATAGTTGTAAGAGTGAGCTTGAAGATCTATATGCTAAAGATGAAAATAATGAAGCTAAATTTGAAGCATTATTGGCTAGGAGACTTTGGAGAGGTAAAAGAAAGTACATAGGTAAGCTACGTTTTAAATGTTTCTCATGCAAAAATATTGGTCACATAGCTTCTAATTTTCCTAACAAAAATGATAAAAGAGACAACAACAAGACTGAGAATAGATTTAGAAGATTTAGAGATTTCAAGAACAAAGGAAAGAAATCTTGCTACATTGTTGAAGGAGGTTCATCTAATGATGACACTGATGATGATGAAGAAGAAGTTGTTTATGTTGCTATTAAAGATGAATCTGATGAAGAGAGGTATGTTGAAGAAAAAGGCCCTAATATCATAAGTAAGTAAAAATAAGACATGGATTATAGACAGCGGTTTCTCACACCACATGATTGGTGATACTGACAAGTTTATTGCTTTGAAAGAGCATAATGGCAGTAATGTTAGATTTGGAAATGATGCCCCATATCATGTAAAGGGAAAAGGTTCTATAATTATTCTAAACAATACTAAGTGTGATGATGTCTATTGGTTTGAAGGCCTGAAATACAATTTGTTGAGTGTGGCACAGTTAAACAATATAGGTCACCGACTGGAATTTCAAAAAAAGAAGGTTAAAGTATTTTATCAGAAGGGAAGTCTGATTTCTACTAGAGGTCAATCTAAAGGAAACTTATTCTACCTTGATACATCCATAAAGAGTTGTATGTTTGCTAAGACTAAAGATATATGGCTATGGCACAAAAGGATATGTCATGTTAATTTTGAAAAATTAATCAAAGTGAGTAAGAAGAACAGAGTAAGAGGTCTGCTGAGTCTAGACAAACCTGAGAATGTAATGTATAAATGATGTCATGTAGGTAAGATGACTAAATCAAGCTCTACAAGAAAAACCTATACTATACAAGGTATATTGGAATTGATACACATCGACCTATGTGGTCCCATGAGAACACAAAGCTACTATGGAGATAAATACTTCATATTGTTTGTTGATGATTATTCTAGAATGATGTTGGTTATGTTTTTAAAGAAAAATCTAATGCTCAAATGTTTAAGTGATACAAGGCTAGAGTTGAAAAAGAAACAAGGAGACAGATGAAATGTCTGAGATCTGACAGAGTCAGAGAGTTTACATTTGATGAATTTACACTCTTCTGCAATGAACATGGTATAAAGAGGTAGATGTCTACATCGAGAACACCACAAAAGAACGGTATAGTTAAAAGGAGAAACATATCCATTGCAGATTGTGCTAGAACACTAATGATTAAAAATGAAATTTCTCAAACCTTTTGGAGAGAAGAATTCAATACTGCTGCTTATACACTTAACCGAGTCCAACTAAAGAAGGGAACAAATAAGACACCTTATGAGATATGGTATGGACACAAACCGAATGTAAGTTACTTCAAAGTATTTTGAAGTAGATGTTATATTATTAAAGATGCAAGAGATGGTAAATTTGACTCTAAAGGAGATGAAGGAATATTTTTGGGATATTATACTAAAAGCAAAGCCTACAAATGTTTGAATAATAGTAGTAACAAAATTGTAGAAAGTGTGAATGTGAGGATTGATGAATTTTTAGAGAAGAATGATGAAGATAACAAGAAGGAACCCATAGATTATGAGAGATTTTTTTATGTACAAATTGAGATTCCTAACACCCTACCGAAAGAACAAAATGAGGAAGAAGATGAGAAGAGAGAGCTTCCACCGAATGATGGAAATGAAGAGATACCAATGACTACTGAGCCTGTAGTGGCAAGGTATGTAAAGAGACACAACTTACTGAGCAAAATAATTGGAGATAAGACAATTGGAGTTCAAACAAGAAGCAAGGTAAGATAAAACACATGTCTTATATCTAAACTTGAACCGATAAAAGTAAAAGATGATTTAGAAAGTGAAGACTCGATGAAAGCAATGAAGGAAGAGATATATAAAATTCATAAGAATAATACATGGACTTTGGTACCGAGACCAAAAGATAAGTATGTTATCAGTACTAAGTGGATTTTCATAAATAATCTGAATGAGCATGGTAATGTAATTAGAAATAAAGAGAGATTATTTTGCAAGGGGTATGCACAAGAAGAAGGAATTGACTATGGTGAAACTTCTGCACCTTTTTCTAGGTTGGAAGGAATAAGGATTCTACTAGCATATGCGGCTTATAAGGGATTCAAAGTTTATCAAATGGATGGTAAGTCTGCATTTCTCAATGTATTCTTGAAGAGGAATTATATATTGAAAAATTTGAAGGATTTGCTAAGAATACTAGTTGAGACATGGTTTACAAATTACACAAAGCACTGTATGGCTTGAAACAAGCACCCCGAGCATGGTATGAGAGATTGCATTCATATCTAATCAAAATAGGATTTCAAAGAACTAATGACAACAACAATGTGTATTTGAAATGTGATAGTAACAACAAGGTTTTAATTGCTAAGATATTTATTGATGAAATTATCTTTGGAGGCAATGACATGTACAAATATTTTTCTATGGAGATGAGAAAGGAGTTTGAAATGTCTATGATTGGAGAGATAAAGTTCTTTCTTGGACTTAAAATTCAACAGGTAAACGATGAGATCAATATTACATAATTAAAATATATCAAGGAGATCTTAAAGACCTTTGATATGGATGACTCAAAACTGGTTGGAACACCGATGGTCACTAGCTGCAAGTCATCTAAAGAGGACGAGTCACAAGAAATCAATAAGACACTTTATCGATCCATGATTGGTAAGTTGCAATATGTAGTGCACATCAAACCTGATATTGTTCATGAAATAGGAATTGTTGTAAGGTTTTATTCTGATCTGAAGGAAATACATATGTCTACAGTTAAGAGAATTTTTAGATATTTGAAAGGCACTGAAGATTTTGGCCTACTATACAATAAAGGAGGATACTTTGACTTGAAACTCTATATTGATGTTGATTGGGCTAGAAACATTGATGACATGAAGAGTACAAACGAAGGAGCTTTCTTTTTAGGAGAAAGTTTAGTTAGATGGCTAAGAAAGAAACAAAGTTGTATATCACAGTCTACTATCGAGGAAGAGTATTTTTCTATAGCTATGAATTGTGCAAATATTGTGTGGATCAAACAACTACTAGAAGATATGCAAGAAGAGATAACTGATCCAGTCACTATTTATTGTGACAATATAAGTATTATAAAAATATCAAAGAATCTAGTAATGCACTCAAAGACCAAGCACATATCTATCAAGTATCACTACTTGAGAGAGAAACTACAAGACAAGATTGTAATGGTGGAGTATGTCAATTCAAAAGAACAGATTGTTGACATATTCACCAAGCCACTACCAAAGGATGCTTTTGAGTATCTCAGAGGTAAATTAGGGGTCCTACCCCTATCCAACATTCATTAAATGTAAGAGGCATGTTGCATCAATTCTATAACACATTAGAATATTTGAATTTTGAGTTGATGCTAAGTGATCACACTTTAGGTGATGGCTAAAGTTGTGAAAGGAATTATGTATGAAAAGAGAAATCAGTGCATGCAAGGTATGAATCAGTACCTGAACAATATTTTGGGAGTATGGATCTTTGGCATTGTTGTCAAAGAGGGGGAAGTATGTAATTGATGACTCCACAAGGGACAAATAGGGAGAAGTAAGTTAAAAGAATAAGCAAGTGATGAATATAAGTAAAGGAGACTACATGAAAGAGGGAGAATATAATAGAAGGAAAAGAGGAAGAACAAGCTAAGAGGGAAGATCAGAGAATACCATCAGCAATTGATAGTGTTTCCATTAATGCCAAAGAGGGAGATTGTTAACCAACTGATGGTAATGGTGATGAAGACCGAGTTTAAGAAGAATACAAGAAAGTAGAATGGTTAGATTAGTTGTTATTTTGTCATTGATGTCAAGCAATTGATTTATGGTTTATATTAAAATACCATATCAATTGGAGAGGAAATTAATTGGGAAAATAATAAATATTAGACAATGATAAGGAACTATTGCTATAATTGTTTCTTACTTAACATTTGATGTTGTTAAGTCGGTAAAGAAAAAAGGTCAAGTCGGTAAAGGGAACAACCTAGTTACAAAGTAGTGAAATGTTTGTCAGTTGAATAAAGAAAAGACAATCACCGAGCAAAGTTGACAACTGAGCAAGGTCAGTTACCAAGCAAGGTTGGTAATCGAGCAAAGTCAGATATCGAGTGAAGATATTTACCAAAGTCACCGAGCACAGAACAGAGCATGAACAAAGATTGAATAAAAGGAGAAAAATGAATTTAATGCAAAGGCATGCAGATCAAGAAGTTGCCAAGAATGAAGACAAAGTCTGTTGCAAGATCTATGGTCATGAAAAGTCAATTTAAAAATTAGTGATGCAGATTAAGAAGAAAAAGAAATTTGTGAGTTCTAAGAAAAAGTGCAAGTCACGAGGCATGATTAACTGCTTAACTAAGTTGTAGATACATTGGATTAGCCCATTTAAGATGATCGAATGACTGAGCACAATTGAGGGAAAATCTAATCAATATGATTAAGAGGAAAAACAAAGGCTTATATATTGATGAGTTTGTATGTATATAAAGATTTTCTGGAAAAATGATAAGTAGAAGAGCTACCAAGAGGATTAGTGAAAGAGTTGGATAACTACTCTAGAGGAGAGACTGATGAGTTGATGATTTTTTGGTGCCAATAAGTTTCAGAGAGTGAAAAAAGGATCTGATCAAGAAAAGTATAGTTGTAGAATCACAGATCACATTAGTACACTGTTTCTTACTAACATTTGTAACAAAAAATCTCTTAATCGAGTGGATCTAACAAGTCCTTTTGTAAACCCTTGAGAAAGGTAACATTCTAGGATAAATGTTTAAGCCCTCTAACCAGGCCACTCCTAACAGTTCGATGAAGATCTTAATAGGTCTAAGGTAAATCCTCTAACAAGGTCACATCTAACAAATGTACATTTTAATCTTTAACAGGATTGGCTCTTAATCGAGCATACTTCAAAAGAGTATTTCTTTTTGTGGGTGACAATTCCCACAAAGGTTTTTCCCAAATTGGGTTTCCTCTTTAAATCTTGTGTTACATGTGATGTTTGATAACTATGAATGTTGTTTTCTTAAGTTATATGATTTTATCAAGTTTGTGAAGAGTTTACAAGTTTCGGTAGTTGTTATTATTGTTTGAATCACCGAGTTGAATAAGAGGTTTAGATTTAAAGTATTAAGTGATGAACTATAGCTGATTGAATGTTTGAAGATGTTAAGTTGATGATCACCAAGACACATAATGTTAATGCAAGACATTAAATCAGTTAATGTGTTGTATTTTCATTGATGTCAACTTGATATAATCTGTATGGTGATGTACATACTGCTAAAAGACTTGAAAAAACCAATGAATCAAAGGCTATTCTATCAATAATGCATAAAAGTTAAGTATTCACAAAGTGACTATATACATCGACAGAGTGCACACCGACGGACAGAGTAAACCAACAACAGCAAAGTCACAGTGCTACTCGATGAGCAAAGTCATAGTGTAACCCGACAGACAGAATTATAGTGTAACCCGATGGACAAATTTATAGTGTTGCCTAACGGATAGACAATAGGACGGAGATCTCGAAGACAACTGAAGTCTCACCGATGGAATAGTCAGTTGTCACCAATGACTAACTAAAGTATTGACCGATAGAACAAAGTGTTCAGAAATGACAAAAGGCTTAGTTATCAAGAGCTAAATATAGACTTAACTGGTAGTTGTCATTATTTTAATCAACAAAGATAAATCCAGAGATAAGTAAAGGATTTAAAGTTGTTTAGTCCAGTTGGCAAGAAGATCTCTATGAGATAAAATATGAGTTTTGCTTTAAATCTAATTGGTGAGAATTGTGGATCACGCCAAGATCAAGAAAGCCAAGAAATGGTGAAATCATGTCTATATAAGAGACAAGCTAATTCAATGTGAATTAGGGAAGTGACAAGAGAATAGATGCTAAAGAGATTCTAAAGGAGAAGAAAGTCTCCATTCAGACCTGATCAATCAAGCTGAGAAAAGAGCTAAATTCTAAAAACACCAAAGAACAGTGATACAACATCACAAAGCAGAACAGTTTGGAGCAAAGGTATTGAATTGATAACATTGATCAGAAAGGTAATGTACTTACGATAGATCTGAAAATCTATAATTGTAGTTGTATATGTGAACAGATCAATTTACTGTTTCAATTTAACCATTGAAGCATCAAGTCTCTTAACCGAGCAGGACTTAAAAATCTTTTCTAATTGAGATACATCCCAAGGAGTATCAAAAATTTTGATCATACAAAGTAGCATTGGATATGCCCGATACCTATTGACAGGCCAAGTGAGTGTTTGATCAAGAATGGTAGCATTAGATGCTAGATACTAAGTGACAAACTATTCATTTAAATCCTCTAACAAGGTCACACCTAAAAGTGTGTTTGTAACCTTTAACAGGGTTGGCTCTTCACCAAGCTCACTTCAGAAGAGTGAAAATTTGGGTTACCACTCCCAGTAGTTTTTCCCTTAACAGGGTTTCCATATTAAAAATCTATGTGTCAATGTGTTTATGAGTCATTACTTTATTGTTTTTCATTTCACATAATTAAATCTGGATTGATTAGTAGACACTAGTTATTTACTGTATCTCGGTAAATAGAAAGACTGCTAATCGATAAAAGAAAGAATAAAGTTTGAAAGAGTAATCCGAGAAGTAGTTATTTGTTATTAATATTTCAAGGCAATCATATTGTAGGAGTGAAGATAAATAGAGGCTTATACATGTGGTAATAAGTTTTTGGGTTGATTTAAAGATTAATTTTTGAGGTCACTGATTCACCCTCCCCCCTCTTAGTTATTCTAACAATTGGTATTAGAGCTTGTGTGCTTAGAAGGAAGGTTTCAAGACCTAAGCTAAAGATCACAAGATGAACATACGAGATGTGCCCAAGTTGAAAAAAGACAACTTTGCTTCATGGCAAATTAGAATAAGACTCCACTTATCAGGTATTGGAAATGATGTTACTTAATACTTAGATACTGAATATGTGTTGCCCATAAGAGCACTCACAGTTGAAAAAATGAGAGAGAAGCATGAGCACAACTACATGATAATAGAGCTTGCTTCCTCACTCTCCGATGTTGAATTTGAAGATGTCAAAACATGCACAACTGCAAAGAAGATGTGGGATAAATTGAAGCTTGTACATGGTGGTGATATAAATGTTCTGAGAGCCAAGGAAGAAAGCCTTAGAGGAAAGTTTGATGATCTCAGAATGAATGAAGGTAAAAATATCACACAGTACAACACAATAATCAAAGAGGTAGTCAATGCTATCTGAGGAGTTGGAGGTGTACTAGATGAAGAGACAATGGTAAATAAAATTCTAAGAACCTTACTGCCTACTTATGCTATTAGAGTATCTATCATACAAGAAATGAGAGAAATAGCAAATAACAATGTTATTCTAGATAGTTTGATTGGAAGACTAATTTCATTTGAGATGAATAACTTTGATAATAGTGTCTTACCAAAGATAGAGTCTGCATTCAAATCTTTTTTGAGAATAAGTAAATCAAGTCATAAACACACTATGAGAAAAGATAGTAAAAGTGAAAGTGAAGAAGAAGATCTTGATGAAATTGAAGCACTTATGGCTAGAAGAATGCAGAGAGGAAAAGGTAAATACAAAGGTAAATTACCACTTGTATGTTTTAATTGTAAAGAGATTGGACACTTTACTTCAAGATGTCCAAACAGGAGAAAAGATGACAGAAGTAGTGACAGATCATTTGAAAAGAAGTTTGACAGAGGTGATAATTGAGATTCCAGAAGCAACCGACAATCAGAAAGAAGAGATACCCGAGACTACAAGGACAAAGAAAAGAAGACCAATTACATAGCTACATGCAAAGATGAAGATACTGACACCAAATCTGATGAAGACATTGAGATGGTGTTTGTGGTAGTAAAAGATGATTCAAATGAAGATGAAGAAAGGTATGTAGAAACTGCACTCATATCTAAAGTTAGTAAAAATGATGTCTGGATCATAGATAGTGGTTGCACTCACCATATAACCGGTGACAAACAAAAGTTTGAGACTTTTGAATACTATAATGGCGGTTCAGTAAGAATGGGTAATGATACACCTTGTCTAGTTGAAGGTAAAGGAACTATAATGTTGAATAACTTGATAAAATGTGAAAATGCTTATTGGGTGAAAGGAT
>MU228471.1:2249165-2263157 GCA_018584345.1 Thuja plicata | reverse complement strand
TTACTATGGTGATAGATATTTTATTCTCTTTGTTGATGATTACTCTAGAATGATGACAGTTATGTTTCTAAAAGATAAATTAGAAGCATTCAAGATGTTTAAATGGTACAAAGCAATGGTAGAAAAACAAAGTGGTAAGGAATTGAAATGCTTAAAATCAGATAAAGGAGGGGAATTTATTTCAGATGAATTCACTAACTTTTGCAATAAGCATGAAATCAAAAGATAGGTCTCTGCACCAATAACACCACAACAAAATAGAATTTCTAAAAGAAGGAACAGATACATTGTTGATTTTGCAAGGACACTAATGATAGAGAAAGGCATCACCCAAATCTTCTGGAGGGAAGGTGTTAGTACTGTTGTTTACACATTGAACAAAGTACAATTGAAGAAAGACACCCTATGAGCTATGGTATGGTTACACACCCAATGTAAGTTACTTCAAGATCTTTGGTAGCCAATGTTATATCTTAAAAGATGATAGAAATGGAAAGCTTGACTCCAAAAGTGATGAAGGTATCTTTCTAGGGTATTCCACCAAGAGTAAGGCTTATAACAATATGCCAAGCACTATGGAGAATAATAATAATTAAATAATGTCTATCAAGTTCTCATGTGTATCAATTTTCCCATTTGCCCCATTCTAAGAATGTTGGAGACATGTACTGTGCATAAATATTGTAAGTGAATAACACACTAATCCTAAGATTTTAAATCCTTTCTAATTCTTTTGAATGTAAACAATATAAATCATGTATAGTATCATCTCTTTCACAAGTTACAACTTGTGGTCATTTCACAAATGTGTCCAATATAAAATTACAAGCATCAAATATTAGCTTGTGATAAAATCTTTAAATATTTACTATTTTTACTTCATAAGAATATTTGGCATATTATAAAAAACCAAAGGAATTACCCTACATTGCTCAATTCATGGCATCCAAAGAAATATCATAAATATATTTGAATATAGTATCAGGTGACATAGAATATGTGTTTCTTTGGGTTCAATTGTTAAATGTAGTAAAACTCAAAAGTCCTAATAGAAAAAATAAAGCAATGTAAAAGTAATGACCAAATTAGAAAATACCACGTTAATATAAAAATTTAATAGATTTGAAAAACCCTAATAGGAATAAGAAACATTTGATTAATCATCCTTGCAAACAATGAAATTCTAGTCTTATGTTCGCTTGATGTGGGCCTATCGTTATTTTCTTTCTTGATATTTTGTGGGGTTGTTGGTATTTAATAATATTTATATGAGGTCACCATTGCATTAAATGATATGAGTTCTTCAAGTTAACCCGAAGAAACGTGTACTATATTAGAAGATGGTAAGTAAGCCTCCTAAGATTATTTATATAGATTTTTTACTCTTTTCAATGCAAATGAACACATTGAATATATTTAATTATTTACACATAAACACCAAAATGCATGAAATGTGTGTTTAGTTGAGCTAGGGTGGGAAGGTGAATAGGTTGATTGACTAACTTTTGAATTTTAATGTTAGAAAGAGAGGTGACAAGTTAACACCCACTAAAATCCAGGGCTTGCAAACTAGATCTAGGCGGCTAATGGCTAAATGGAAACAAGTTTACAAATACATGTAATAAATGTGGGATATATAGGTGAAAATGTAGGTATGTGTTAATGCATGATAAGGTAAGTGCAAAGTATATGGGGATGTGTGTGTATTTTAAGTGGTAAAGGTTGTGTCCGAATAAACCTAACTTTGAACTAATATCACAACCATTTGTTATTATGTACACTATAAATATATTTCCTCCAAATTTGACACAAAACTAAATGGAAAATGACAAGGTATACAAAATTTCACAAGTACATATCTATATTAGCTAATTAATAGTAATCAAAGTTAAATACATTGTAAAGAAATGCTTATTTACAAGTGACTCTTGGTGCAATTGTGAAGTTGAATGTCTCACAAAGAGTCCATCAAGGATAAAGTTTTATAGAATACAGTACATATGACACTCTAAATGAATGAGGCTAGGATCATATTTCAAGCAACCTTGACAAAATAGATATACCTAAATCTTAGGAGTATCTATTCTCTTGACAAAATACACTATATACCTATCATGTATACATCCATACCATGCATGACCATTTATAAAAGGTCAAAGGATTGTTTACTCTCAAGTAAATGTGAGCCAATGTGTTGAGGGCATCATTATGAATGCAACAAAGTTGGCTAAGACGTGCTAATAGTATAATCATGCATAGCCATTTAAAACTATTGGCAATCAAATAAATGTAAGCCAAATCATAGAGGGGTGAACCCACAATAGTGGGTTACACTTTTTTGCCTAAATGGACATTAAAGTCTACATTTTGAAAAAAACTTTCAGATTCGGATGCATATTATCGTTAAACTGTTTAAAATTAGAAGATGAAGTAAACTAGAGTCTTTCAAGATTTTATATATATATATATATATATATATATATATTTTTTTTAAATTGATTTGAATGGTTTTTTTTTCTCCCACGAAAACTGCTATGTTGCTGAAAATGTCATTTTCAGAAAGTTACATTGACTTCATAGAGCATAACTTTTTTTCTAAAATAGATATCAATGCGATTCTTTCGAATTTGGTTTTGTAACATCCATACGGAGGGTATGCAATTGGTTTGATGATTTTATCATGGTTATTGCATATTTATGAAGGTTTGAAGTAGAGTAAACTGTAATTTTGACATACCTTGACTGCATAGCTTATAACTTATTGTGTATTTATCGAAATTCAATTTTTTTTTTATAGAAAGTAGACTCAAAGACGGAGGGCACTATTATTTTTCAATTTTTTTTCTCTTTTCTACTATTTTTGATTGAACGTCAAACTTGGAGATTTATATTCGATAAAAAACCTACATTTGATGCAGATAAAAAAAATATACCTAATTAATTCAAAAATTGTCAAATCTATATTTGTTAGAAAGCTCGTTCAGATTACTTGTGCCATGCAAAATGACGTCTCTTTATTCTTCCATTTAAGCCCCGCGCTTGAGCCCCGAAGCCCTGAAAACTGCATATTTTTGTTAGCCTCTGCAAATGGCCTCTAAAGAGGGTTTCGATAGAAACTACTTTCTATCTACTTTCGATAGAAAGTAGTTTCGATCGAAACTACTTTCTATCGAAAGTACTTTCTTAGTTTAACATGATTATGGGTAAAAACCCAAGTAAAATCTTCACTAGTTAGTTTCAATCGAAACTAAGCAAAAAAGGTAGTTTCGATCGAAACTAAGAATGTTTCAATCAAAACAATTAGGTACTTTCTATCGAAAGTACCCAACTAAATCCTCCCACCTCGTGGAATTCGTGAGGAATTGCTTCCTCCAAAAAAGTTTAACCCACTATTGTGGGTTCACCAGAGTTCGAATCACTTCATCATTATATAGAAAATAACTACTTTCTTCAGTCCTTTACTCTAATTCAAAACATATCATTCAAATAACTTAAGATCGACCTTCTACTCCACCAAATTGCTAAATCAATTAAAACTATTATCTTCTCAATAAAAAGGGGGGTCTTTTTAGTGGCCAATTAGATTCCCTTAAGTAGGAGAACTTCATCACTATTTATTACATCAAATGTGTTTATTATATGAAAGAGACGAGCTGATTGTTTCATAGAACAACATAAACTCTTGCTAAAGGGCTGCAAGACCAAGGACTTGCACGCCCTTGGATTACTCCAATGAATTTTTGTTGTTTTACTTTTTCATATGCCACATTTTATATTTTTTCATTCACCGTATCACGTATATGATTATGCTGAGTGACCAAAGAAGACGTGAATATTTCATTTATTGATATTGGAAATGTGTATGGTTTTTATTGTCTTCCAGTTTATTAGGCACTCATTATCATAATTTATAATGTAATAGATAACTGTATATAGAAAGAAACACATGATTTTTTTTAATTTTATTCCTTTTATTTTATTAATGGTTTATATTTGAAGCATAATTGTTTTGGTTTGTAATATTTTGCATTCATGCAATTATAATTTTAAAATATTTAAAATACTTAATTTCAATTAATTGAAAGTCACAATCATGCATTAAATATATAAACTTAATCTACTTATAAACTAATAAATATAATAAGGAGATATTTTCCACAGCCAGTCAAATTGTGATATTGCTATCAGAATTCAACTATGTAGTTTTTTTGAGCCAAACTCATTGACCCACGTTTCATGAGTAGTGGTTCACATGAACCCATCTCTCATGAGGATGAATGGAACACATAACACTCATTGCATCTAGGTGATGCTCACAGATGAGAAGAACTAGGACTTCTCGGGAGGTCACCCATCCCAGTACTACTCTAGGGCGAGCGTGCTTAACTACGAAGTTTCCTCCATGGTTAAACCCACTCTGCTTGCAACCCTATTTGCAAAACCTTCAGTATGTGTTGTACCTTATGAACCATTCATTAGAAAGCCCCTTAAGCACATCAATTAATAAGAAGGAGATATTTTCGACAAGTCAAATTGTGATATTGTTTTATGAGTAGTGGTTCACATTAACTCATCTCTCATGAGGATGAATGGAACACTTTGTGAGCAATATTGAATGGAATAAGGAATTAATGCATTTGTGAGCAATAAAAAACCAAAACAATGTGATGGTATGTAGGGGAGATGACACACTAGCCGCCTAGGCTAACTTCACGCACCTACAAATCCTAAACTGTAAGTCGGATTTCAACGATTTTTTCGGCATATCTCCATATGTGAGTTAACTGCTTAAAGCTAAGGTTTCGGCTTTAGAGTATTTACGGATCTATCTGTAGAGATCGTCAAACACAAAGTGGTTAAAAATAGCCTTTTCAAAGTGTCCCCCGATACTTGGTATGTTCTTGCACCAGTAGTCGTTTACTAAAAAATGCTAGTACTTGTGGCCAAATGTCGTGGTAGTTGTTACAAAATGTCCCAATGATGGTGCACAAATGGGCCAATTACCAACCAAAAAGGGTAAAAAATGATCGGTTATTAGTACATGTGTGATCGACTATTGATACATGAATTATCATTTTTGAAACTCTTTTAATATTAGTAATTGAAAAGCAGAAAGGTCACTTATATTTCCCTGGACCAAATTCATCATCCATCATTCATCAGTGCCCGTTTAGATCTCCAGTTTTAAGTAAAACGTCAAATTTGCCCTGGAAATTTTATCCGCCAGCCGTAGAGATGGCAACTCTTAAAAACCAGGGTTTCTGATTTCACACGCTCTTAAAAATTAGGGTTTCTGATTTCACATACTCTTAAAAATGAGGGTTTCTGAGTGTTTCTGGTCTCTGATTCCGTTCGCCTAAAGTTAAAACCCTAGAATTCCTTCAGGCGCCATTTCTGGGAATCCCGGCACAAAAATCAAACAAAACAGGTAACATTCAAAATGGAAAAGAAAGGATTTTGAATGAAGATAGATTCTGCGTAGTACTCCACTCTTCATATTCTTTATTCGTATTTTACGTTTTCGCGGGGACTTACGACCGGTGTCCTTGGAGCAAAATAAAATAAAATTGTTTAGAATTATTTAGGCATTGTTTCCTGTTTCGGCCAAACCCTGCGGAAGAATATTGATCTGTAGCAGGCGTGGAATGGAATTAAACCGTATAGTGACTGCACACTGCCCGGAGCGCAAGTTGAAATAAAATATTACAAACCCTAGGGTGCCGTCTCGATCTTTGGCGCAGAGAAATGTCCGGAAGAGATGAATTGTTCTGCTGCACAAGACGGATAAAAACAAGAGCGCAGAAATAAAAGTAAAAGGCGCGGGCCAGGGTGAGTCAGGTGATAATAAAAGGCATTTCGTTTGTGCAGTGTGAAAATACCGACGCCGTCGTGACTGGGAAAATATTGGATTTGTAGTTGCTGCTGTGGGATCCGCCTTGTTTACGCGGACGGCTGTGTACGGCCCAGCAGCGCAGCGTCCTTGGAGGCTGGAGCACGCGCACGTCATTTCAGTGCTGGGCCCTCAAATCTTCTCGCACCTTCAGATTTCCTTCCTTCTTTCTTGTACATTTTGCCACGTTAAAACCCTCAAGTTACCTCTGAGCTTTCGCGGGATTCGAACTCACGACTCCTTTTGAGTCCTCTCAGATTAATATTCGATTTCCCACGTTTTTTTATAGTATTTTCATTTTTGCCAGGTAAAGTCAGGTCACTTTTGAGATTTTCTTCATTGTAGAAGCAGATTCGAATTCATGATCATTTATTATTTTAATTGAAAGTTTTTTAATAAAATTGTGTATGATTTTTTATTTTTTTATTTTTTTATTTATTTTCTAATTTTTTTTTAATGAATAGGCCCTTTACTATTAATTAAAAGTTATGAAGTACATATTCACAAACAAAGGGGTCGGGGAAAAAGTCACCCCATTCCGGATGTAATTTCAAGTTTTAATAGTATAAATATTCAGTTTTAATAGTATTTTTGTTTTTGTTAGATAAAGTCAATTCTGAGATTTTTTTTCATTGTAGAAACAAATTCAAATTCATGATTTTTTAATTTTATTTATTTCAGAGCTTTTGAATAAAAATGTGTAATAATTTTAAATTTCCATCTACATAGAGCAGACTAGGTAGAGGCTTGAATATAAGGCCCCAAGAAATGGCATGGCCATGGCAATTGAAGAGGGAACAATTAGCGAATGTATAGATTCTAACCAAGTGCTTGGCAACCACCACATTGGACTTGGGAGGAGTGGAACAAAAAATGGAACCTTCAAAATTTTCAAGGGAGTGATCTTTGGAGGGACAAGAAAGACAAGATTTCCAGGTCAGGCATCATGGTTTCAAGGGGTGACACTTGCAGGGAAGAATAGTGGCTGCCCAATTTCAGCCAAGACATGGCTTTGGGGGTCCAGAATATGGGACTCGGGAAAGGGGAGAAGAAGGAAGGCTAAAAACATGCATGATGGAAAGGGGAAGGTCAAAATTTGTAGAGAGAAAATTAAGAGTCATCATACTGTTCTTCTTTGAAGAGAAATGTAGAAGTATTACACACAAGATTTTCTCGACAAATCTGTTGATGGGGGAGATATGAGGAGATAGCCAGTGATAAAAGAAGGGCTTCAAAAGCATAATCTCAAATACAAGGAAATTAGTGTTACCTTCTGAGAACATACATAACAAACTCGTACTAAAGATTTGGATCTAAAGGCTCTTATTTGTAAGTTTTGGAATATATTCATTCCTTTTTATTAATTGTCTAAATGGGTAAATAATGAATGAGAGGAAATAGATGATGTTTTATACTTACATAGTTCTCAGGGGTTTTTCATTGTTATTTTCAAAACGAAACAGACTAGAGACAAGAGCTTCAGGCATAAAGGATGGTTTTATATGCATTTTGGCCTCCATATGCAAGCATGGGCTCCTAATTTCAAATTGAAGGACACAAAATTAGGTTTATTCCTTTCTTGTCGCAATTTCAAAATTTTCCATTAGAATACAGAGATTCAAAAATATAGAGATTATTGGGAATATGTTGGGGATCTTTTTGAATTTAGACCCCCTTCCTTTTAAGAACCTCCATCTCCCTCCTAGAATTTGTCTGTTAATAGATTTCGAGAAAGATCTCCCCTCTTCTTTCAAAATTATATCTAAAAATAGGGGATGGATTCAAAACATTTTTTATGAAAAAGATGAAGGAGAAGATTTGATAAACAAAACATTACTGGTCAATATTTTCACCCCATTAAAAAAGAGCAACAATGTTTGTAAAGAGGGAAATTTTATCGAGATGAATCCAGGATTTGCAGTTACAATCCAGTCTATAGAGAAACACCTCATCTATTTCAAAAAGTTGAAGTTTGGAATAGGCAAGATAAGCTTTTTATAGTTGATTCGTTTATGGAATTAAGTTCATCTAGCATTTTTTGTCTTTTACGAAAACTTTTTTAGGCCATTTTCAATTATCATAAGCATGGTGATGGACATCTTTTAACTTATGGAGAGAAACAAAGGAAAATATTGTTAGTAGAGAAGAATAATCTTGAGAAGGATCTATCTATTTGGCCAAAGAAAGAATTCAAAAATCTATGCATTGTTATTCCAAAGCATATGGGAGAGTTGGTTTTGAAAAGCTCCATGGTTTAGTTTATTGCTTGGAAAACATTCAACTAGAATCATAGTATGGTTATTATTGGAAGTCAAATAGACATGGTGGACAATGGAGGGTCAAGAGGTATTATGAGAGGAAAGTTGAAAACATCTGCGATTTCCGAAAATCAATGTTTTAATCAAGATTTGGAACACTTTGTGTTAAAATGTCCGCAAGAAACACAAGCTAAGCTTATAAAGGAAATTGCAGACCAAGTTCTTTCAAAAGAACAACATAAAGAGATAATTGAATGATGCAAGAGCATCTAGGGTGTAAGAGCAATATTGCATGACCCAAAAATATTGTCTAGTTTTCAATAAGGGTTATCTTTGGATAGGGTTACTATTTTTGGCAAGTTTACTATTTTTAGTAAGTTATTCATTTGAGCATAAATTATTCTAATTACTTGTCTGGAGGTTCATTTTGGATATATAAGCCTGTCGATAAAGTTTCATGGCAAGATCAAGACTGGTATTCAAGAAATTGAATTTTCTGCTTTGGCAGGGTGGTATAAAAACTTTGAACTCAGTTTAGAAGTCTTGAGAGGCTCTAAAAGGGGGTCAAACTTTGATCGGTTGGTGCTTCGCAAGCCTAGTGTTGTAGAGTTCTTCGTGGGATTTTTTAGAATGGGGATATAATAGCCAATAGACACAACGGTTCACAAGTTATGGTTTTCAGAAGTTGGGCCATCAGGAGTCCAATTTCAATACAAAAGGAAGAGAGAGAAAAATCACTTAAGGCGGGAATTGAACCGTTGGGCATTAAATGAGAAAATTTCACCTTCTAAAATATTCTAAGAAGGTTAATTGTGCTACCTATATAGGGCTTGTTGGGTATATTTCTAGTTTTTCTGAGTCTTGCTAAAAAAATTTGGTTTCCAGTGTCAGTTAGGCCTAAAATGTCAAGCTCTGTTCAAATGTACCATTAAATTTTCCTGCAAGTGTCTGATTTCCAAGCAATGAAGTGCAAAAATGGTTGAAAACCCTAAGCCCTAGGTCATTTGTGTCCTTTTCATGCAAACACCCTAGATATTCATAACTGGGTTCTAATTTGAAGTTACTTTTTGTCGAGTAACTTAAGTCTTATAAGCCATGTGCTTTTTAGCCTTTGCCTTTATCTCTTGATCTCGCAATGAGAACCAAATATTCCATTTGAGCTAGCGACTTGGTGCAAGCCTGTATCTCTTAATCTCGAGATAAATGGAATATGCTTTAAGTCATTCAGAGATTAAGCGCAGGCGGTTGATCTAGATCTAATCGTGCTGTTGGCACATGATCGCTAGATAAACATGAAGTCGGCTCAAGGATTCGGAGACTCAACGACAACTGTGGATGCAATTTTGATTGTGTGGCTAGCACTAGATCTTGTGACTTAACTCAAGTTATGAGAAATCTTCAGAGATTGCTCACTCGCGTAATCTCGTAATATAACCCGGGGTCAAGACATAGTTCATTTTTGCTTTGTCGCATGATCTCTAAAAGAAATCAGATTTAAGTGAAAGATTTAGAGATTCAGCGAGGATTGCTGATCTTTTCCAAGATGAGCGGCTGACGCGTGACCTCTAGACAAATGCCAAGGTCAAGGTTTTCTTCAGGGATAAGCGATAGTCGTAGATCTTCTTATAGCTTTGACTTGATCGTGTGGCCTATGCATGATCTCCCAATTAACTCAAGAGTTAATGAATCTTTCAGAGACTTGGAGATAAGGCTTGTCATGTGATCTCCAGATAAACCTGCGGTTGAGGCTAAGTCAAGTAAAGTTTATTACAAGCTTCAGAGATAGCTTAGTCCAGTGATCTCAAAAAGAAAGTGTGGTTAAGAAGATGGTCTCAAGATTCAGTGCAGGCCATTGGATCAAAGAAGAATCAAGGGTTGTCGCGTAATCTCGGGAAGAATTGATGAAGTACAAAAAGATTGCAAGACTTATCGCTGATCATTGATCAAGAAAATATCTGAGGGCTAGTGCGTGATCTCCAAAAAGAACCCAAGTTAGAAGAATTACTCAGCGACTTGGAGACTTGCTCAGTCACTGAATCTCCTAAAGAACCATGTTCAGTTGTGGTTGATTCAAAACCAAGTCAGGTTTGCTGTGAGTAAATCTGAGTCATTGATCAAGGCAGAGATGTGTGTCTAGCGTTGAATCGCTAGAAGAAGTCAAAAGGTCATAAGTTATTCAGTGATCAAGAGATAGTGGCTAAGATGTAGACACGTGTATAAGTGGCCAAGAGATCTGTGGTGTTCGTGAAATCTCAAAATAAACCCAGGGTTGAGTAGATCTTCCAGCAATCCAGAGATAACCTTTATCTTTGAATCTCCAGACTTAACCAGAGTTAGTCCAAGCATTAGAAGATTGTGAGATAGCCTTTACTCGCGTGATCTCAAAATAAAATGGAGTTAAGGCTAAATATTGTGAGATTCAGCGCAGGCCATAGATTAAACAGAAGATCAAGGGTGGTTGTGTAATCTCCAGACAGAATGAGCAAGCACAAAGTAATTCAAAGACTCAACGCAAGGTGTAGATCAATATTTCAATTGTGTGGTCTGCGCGTGATCTCTGAATAAACTCAGGATGAAGTAAAACATTCAGTGACTTTGAGTTTGCTCAGTCATGTGATCTCCAAATGACTTAAGGTTAAGTTAAGGCTAAAAGATGAGTTTACAAGATAGTTCTGAACTGTTGATATGACTCAAATCTAACGGTGTGCGTGTAATCTTTGAAATGATCCATGGTTAGTTGAAGTACTCAGTGATTCAGAGACTTAGTTATTCATTGAATCTCCAGATAGACTCAGAGTTAAGACAGGGTTATTCTTTTAGCTTGTCGCGTGATCTATGAACGAACCTAAGGTTAAGGAAAAAGCTCAGCGACTCAATGAGGATCGTAGATCTTGTGTCAGATGAATGGCTAGCGCCAAGTTTCCAGATGAAACTTGGGTTAAGAGAAGTATTCAGAGACTTAGAGATCTTTCAGTTGCTGAATCTCCAGATTTGAATCATGGTTAAAGTAAAGCATAGTAAGGTTTATTCAGCAATTTAGAGATAAGAAGGAACAAGTTACTTAGAGTTAAGAAGTAAATCAGATGTAAAGTCAGGTTAAAATGATTGGCCAGCATGTAATCTCAGAACAAAATTAGAGTTAAGATAACTGTCTAGCGACTTAGATATGACCATTGATAAAAGATCGTGTGGCTAGCACTATATCTAATGATGTAACCTGGGTCAAAGAAAACTCTCAGCGACTTGGAGATAAAGCAGTCGCATGATTGCCAGATAAATCATGGTCTAAGTATGGAAAGATCTTAAGGACTTTCTCTTGCGCCATGTCAAGGAATTATTATGAAAAGCCAAGGTTATTAAAGATGAAAGATTCTGACAGAGTACACGTAATTTTCTCAACTGTGAAAAAGAATGGAAAAATGGCTAATCAGATAGCATGTCGAGCCTTTTTGCATAAAATAAGGATTTAAAAGTGAAAAAGCACTCATGACTTTTCCAATTGGGCTTTTCAAATTTGATTACCTTTCAACTTCAGGCACTGCAGCTAGGAAAGAATTGATGTCAAGGCACGCAGAGTTATGGAAAAAGTGATCGAGCAACGGTTTCCAAGTTCTCGATTAGATTGGTGCATTCAATTTTCAATGATAAATAGACACATCCTTTGTACATTTCACATTACCAAATCTTTCAAAGTATAGAGCTAAGAAATTGTATGAGTTTTAGAGTTTTTAGAGCGAAGAAATTGCTTGAGTTTCAGAGCAAATTGTAGAGAAAAGCTTGTGTTTGAGTTAAGAGTTGTTCAGTAAAAATCAACAAAGATGAATCAAGCTGGACCGAGCAGGGTTTCAACCAGTGGAGAAAGTAAAGATGCAGAGGATGAGCAGAAAGTAAAGAGGAAGTACTAAGAGGAATTTGTTGCTCTACTTCCCGGGACCAACCAGAACAGAAAGGTAAACAATGAATTCTTCTCTGATGATATGTCAAATTGTAGAGACCCCAACACTCCTAGGTGCTCTAGTTTCCATTTATTCAATTAATTTTATAGTAATAGGGATAGGAAAATTCCTGTGTCAAACCCTTGGACACTAGGTTTAGCAAAGATGATTGTCCCAGATGTCTTCGTAGATGTAGACTTGCTAATAGAATTGGCCAGAGGGTATTATCCTCTTTCTAGAATGATCAGAAAAAGTGATGAGACAACTTTAGTGACCTTCAATAGATCTTCCTTCATGAAAGCCTTTGGAATATACCATCCCTCGATTACATATATTGATATAACCAAGTTGCAGAATAAGTATGTTAGGGAGGCCAACATTGTCAGCAAGTTGATCCAAGCTCATGTGCCGAGATCAAATAGAAATTACGTAGCTCCCCTGCCAAGTTCTGGTGCACCATATCAGTACAAGGATTTAAACTTCTACATGAAGTATATTTCTTATGGGCTGTGTAGGGTATTGGGAATGGATGGGGACAGTGAGAGGGTGCCTACAAAATTACTAATGATCATCCTGGACATTCAGAATCCACATGCCAATATTGACTTTGACTACATTCAGTATGTCATTGACAAGATACATGAAGGCCTCATAGATGTCCATAAGAAAGCCAACCCTAAGCTCATGAATTATTCTATCTTAATGAATTTGATTATGTATTTCAATATTAACAACATGGACACACAAAATTTGAGACCAAGGATACAATTCCAGGGCCAACCAAACCCTGTACAACTCTGGATTAGGGTATGGAACTATACTTCCAATGAAAATTAATACTATGGTTTTGAGAATTGGATTGTACAACCAATTCTAGACTTGTTGGGTCTTAATGTGACTAGATTTCCAGTCAAGGTGCTTCAACATTTGAGGCCTTGCCAATATGTAGACAAATGGCCAGGATATCACAATTGGGGTGACTTATACTATGAGAGAATATTTACTTTGATTAGGGTTTATAGATGTTCGCAGCCCCCACACATACTACCAAAGTATGTACCTCCAAGATTAGTTGTAATGGAGTTTATCTGGTAGCTTATGTGGATAGATAAAGAGAACTTGGCTCCACATAGAAAGGGTACTTTCATACCCAGGCAGTTCAAGGTTTATAACTTTAACATTGGGAAAAGAGCCATGGATGGTATGAATAAATGGATAGGGCAGTACAATATAAGCATGGCCTTGTGCAGGTATGTAGATCCTGAAGGTTTCATTAAAAGTGCTAAAAGGTTGCTAACCCCAAGCATCCATATTATCAAGGAACATGAGGAGTGTGTTGAGGAAGACCTAATCAGAAATATCTTAGAGGATGAAGAAGTAGCAAGAAGAGCTGAACAATACCAAGATTTAATAGGCTTGGAGCAATAGATGAAGAAAGCAACATTCTATTTGGACATTTTTTTTCCAGGAGTGCCCTATCTGCAAAGACACACAAAGATGATTGAGTCATATAATACTTTGTACAACCAATTAGAGGGTCTAATTGAAGACAAGAAAAGAGGTCCTAAGAAGCACTCTTCCTTAAAGTATGAAGAGTATAGTGAGGGAGGATATCCAATTCATAGCCCTCCTCCCATGGACTGGCCACTTACAACAGAACAGAGTATAGAGGTTGGTCTTACAGAGGTCCCTGACACTGAGGCAAAAAATGAGCCCCTAAGGAAGAAAATGTTATACACTGAATTTGCGCCTCTGATCTCAAGCTCTCTTGGTCTTGATAATCAGTATAACAAGGGAGTCATCTCAAGGTTGTGGGACCTCTGCTAACCGAGATGAGACCTCCAGATTCTAGGCTGGTTCCTCTTGGATAATCACCTTAGCTTGCTCTTAAACAGGAAAGTAAACTTGA
>MU228471.1:2208963-2223729 GCA_018584345.1 Thuja plicata | reverse complement strand
CATTTTAGGGTGCATACATTTGCCCCTCTTTGACTAATGTGTGATCTTTATGGGAACACATGTAGTCAAAGAATGCAGTTGAAGTGTGAGATCGATTTGGGATCACAAAACAACCCAGACGTGTGATATTTATGAGTACACATCAGGAAAAAGATAAGTTGATTGAAAAATACAAGGTCAACATCCCTGTAAATAGGTAATTGACATGTCCAAGATAAGAATCTTAAGCAAGGTTGCCCCAAGTGGAGCAATTGATAGGATTGATAAAGTTGAATAAAGGATTGAAGTTTGATAGGTATTGCCCCCTCGTGATTGAAATTGAAATGAGATAGAGGAGAAACAACAAATTGATAAATTTGATCAAATCAAACTAAAGATAAGGTTCTTGATGTAAGATGAAAGATATAAGGATCACATAACCAAGGTAGATCATCAAGCACAAAAGATTATGCCCCAATGTTGAATTAGAAGAAAAGAAGTGGGGTGAAAGTGAATGGAAGATATAAGTTTGGAAGAGGTGGAAAGAAATGGAGAGAAGAAAGAGAATTTGCCTTAAGAAAGAGAATGCCCCAAAATCAATCAACTGTTTAAGGTAGAAAATTTTGGTTGAGATCATGACAGAAGATAAGGAAATGAAGATAAGAACGTAATCACAGTTGATTAAAAGTCCACAAGAAAGATGAAAGAAAACCCTCGCAAACTCATAATGCAACCAAAAAATGAAAACTAACATGAGGTCTAACAATGCAAGCTACGTGAAAATGCAAAGGTGTACTTGCAATAGAGCAACTGTAACATAGGATTTTGTGTTCATCATTCATTTAGAGAATGTTAAGGAACTTATTTTCATGATTGGGTCATTATTAATGGACATCAGAAAATCACACAATCATCACTAGTCACAAGTGCAACTATGAAGATATGAATGTGATTTATATCGGATTGGAATGTGGAAAGATTCTAGCATAAGCATCAAAGACATAAAGGTCAAGATGACTATGATGTTAGCTTACCCAATTTAATATAGCAAAACCACACTCGCATCAAGGCATAGAGGCCAGGATGACTAGTAGAATGGTTGTGCAAAATAGTGAAGCATAAAGCAGGAAGCAAATAAAAACATGTCCTATGCCCCAAGTCCTCTAGCTATGCATCACAGAGAGACTTATTAGACAAGGACACTCAACAAAAAATAATAACAGTTAGCACACAAAGAAAAGATCATGATATAGCTCAAGCATTAAGTGTTGCTTTTAAAAATTTAAGTGTGTTAATTGATACTGAGTTCCGAGGATAAGGATTGAATGCTTGCAAGCAGGTAAGATCACATGACAAAATGGGGTAAGACCAAACCGATAAGTGTTGAAAAACACTCAATGTCAAGGGTTGTATTGAAAAATACAGTTGGGCGGTGTTGAAAAACACCATTTGTGAGATGTCCTAAAGACTAACGCATCCAAGAGACCAAAGCTAACATAGTTATGCCCCCTAGACAAAGACAAAGACCAATTCCAAACCAAGGCAACAAGGACAAGGCATGATGGAGAAAGGCTAAGTGTCGAGGACACACGCTAAGAAACAAGGGTGCATAGGCCTCAAGTAGCACTTGTTTCCAGGTTTTCACCACTTGGATTGTATTACAATTTTTTCTCTTTCATTTTTTTCATTTTTTTCTTCTTTTTTTTTTCAGGACTTTTTATTATTTTTTTTAATTTTTGCTACCAAGGCGCCTGTTTCCAGGTTTTCACCAAGGCACTTTTTCTTTTTTTTTTGAATTTTTAAATTTTTTGTATATTTTGGAATATATAATTTTTTTGAGATACATCAAAGCGCCTATTGGTAGGTTTTCACTAAGATGGTCATTTTTTCAGGACATTTTCTGATTTTTACCATTTTTGACAATATATCCTTTTTTTGAAATTTTTTTCAGGATCAATAATTATGTACAAAAGGTGCCCCAAGACGGAAAGGGCATCATGGATAGAACTTCTTCAGGTGCAAGACATTGATAGGATCAGGGAGCTTCTCTCCCTCTTTTGTAGACAGTAAATAAGCACCTGACCCAAAAGCTACTGTAATGATGTAAGGTCCAAGCCAATTGGGTTCAAATTTACCCTTTTGATCTCTATGTTGTTGATTCTTGGGATTTTCACGTAGGACAAGATCTCCCACTTGGAATTCTCTAGGGCGAACCTTTTTTTTGAAGGCTTTGGACATGTGCTTTTGATAAACCCTCATATGGTCAAATGATGCTTGACGTTTCTCATCTAGAAGTTCTAACTCTTGAAGTCTCATGGCGCAGTAGTCTTTATCTGTAACTAGACCTTTGAGGGAAACTCTAAGTGAAGGAATCTCAACCTCCAAAGGTAACACTACTTCAACGCCATATGCAAGGGAAAAATGAGTAGCCCCAGTAGGAGTATGAATAATCATTCTATAGGCCCACAAAGCTGGATTTATCTATAAGTACCAATCTCTACCATTCTTACAGATTGTTCTATACAATATTTTAAGAATAGTTTTGTTTGATGCCTCTTCTTGACTATTTCCTTGCGGGAAGTAAATGGAGGACCAATGTTGTTTAATCTTGAATTTCTTGCAGAGTTGTTTAAGGTCCTTATTTTTGAACTGGCCTCTGTTGTCGGTGATAATCTTAGAAGGCACTCCATATCGACAGATGATATGGTTCAGAATGAATAGAGAGACTGTCTTGCCCAAGGCAATAGAAAGTGGGACAACTTCTACCCATTTAGTGAAGTAATCAGTAGCAGTGATAATAAACTTGTGTCCACCTGATGAGTTCGGATAAATTTGCCCAACAAGCTCAAAGGCCCATCACTGAAATGGCCAATGAGGTATAGAAGGAATGAGCTCCCTACCTAGAGCATGTGTTAGGTTACCATGTTTTTGACACTTTTCACATGACTTTGCAAAAGCTACTGCATCAATTTGCATCGTAGGCCAATAGTACCCCACCCTAAGCAACCTTCGGGCCATGGAAAGATGATTGGAATGTCCCCCACAGATGCCCTCGTGAATGTCAACTAACGCTTGGTCAGATTCTTCCTTTTTTAATAATCTAAGAAGTGTTTCATCAAGACCCCTCCTATATAAATCACCAGCGATAAGGAAATGGCGAGAGGCATTTTGGGTAAGGTTTCTATGTTCAGATTGGTTAAAGGTTTCAGGTATAATGCCATCATGAAGGTATGAGTAAATGAAACCATAACGAGATGACTCATGACCAAAAAGAGTACAAATGACATGGATTTCTTGGGAGTCATAGATAGGGTGATGTAGCTCTTGCACCAGGAATGAGGTCAAAAAGGGAAATGCCAAGGTTAAGATTTTCTTCAGCAATTAACCAATAATCATATATCTTCTTATATCTCTGACTTGATTGTGTGGCCTGCATGTGATCTCCCAAATAACTCATGAGTTAATGAATCTTTCAGAGACTTGGAGATAAGGCTTGTCACGTGATCTCCAGATAAATCCGTGGTTGAAGCTAAGTCAACTAAAGTTTATTCTGAGCTTCAGAGATAGCTTAGTCACGTGATCTCAAAAAGAAAGTATGGTTAAGAAGATGGTCTCAAGATTCAGTGCAAGCCATTGGATCAAAGAAAAATCAAGGTTTGTCATGTAATCTTGGGAAGAAATGATGAAGTGAAGAAAGATTGTGAGACTTAGTGTTGATCATTGATCAAGAAAAGATCTGAGGGCTAGTGCGTGATCTCCAAACAAAACCCTAGTTAGAAGAATTATTCAGCGACTTGGAGAATTGCTCACTCCCTGAATCTCTAGAAGAACCATGGTAAGTTGTGGTTGAGTAAGAACCAAGTCAGGTTTTCTGTGAGTAACTCTGAGTTGTTGATCAAGATAGAGATGTGTGACTGGGGTTGGATTGCTAGAAGAAGTCAAAAAGGTCATAAGTTATTCAGTGATCAAGAGATAGTGGCTAAGATGTAGACACATGTATAAGTGGCCAAGAGATCTATGGTGTTCATGAAATCTCAGAGTAAACCCCAGGTTGAGAAGATCTTCTAGAAATTCACAGATAGCCTTTATCTCTGAATCTCTAGACTTAACTAGAGTTAGTCCAAGCATTGCGAGATTGTGAGATAGCATTTAGTCACGTGATCTTAGAATAAAATGGAGTTAAGGCTAAAGATTGTGAGATTCAGTGCAGGCCGTAGATTAAAAGGAAGATCAAGGGTAGTTGTGTAATCTCCAGATAGAATGAGCAAGTACAAAATAATTTAGAGACTCAGCGCAAGGCATAGATCAAGATTTCAATCATATGGTCTGCACGCGATCTCTCAATAAACTCAGGATGAAGTAAAACATTCAGCGACTTCAAGTTTTATCAGTCGCGTGATCTCCAAATGACTTAAGGTTAAGTTAAGGCTAAAAGATAAGTCTCTAGATAAATCTTGGGTTAAGAGAAGTATTCAGAGACTTAGAGCTATTTCATTCGCTAAATCTCCAGATTTGAACCATAGTCAAAGCAAAGCCTAAAAAGGTTTATTCATCAATTTAGAGATAAGAAGGAACAAGTTACTTAGAGTTAAGAAGTAATTAGAGGCAAAGTCAAGTTAAAATTATTGGCCAATGCGTAATCTCAGAACAAAATTAGAGTTAAGCTAACTATTTAGCAACTTACAGATTATCGTTGATGAAGAAAAAATCATGTGACTGGATCTAGATCTCATGATGTAACTTGAGTCAAAGAAAACTCTCAGTGACTTGGAGATAAAGTACTCACGTGATATCCAGATAAATCATAGTCTACGTATGGAAAGATCTTAAGGATTTTCTCTCACACCATGTCAAGGAAATATTATTAAAAGCCAAGGTTATTAAAGATGAAAGATTTTGATAGAGTACAAGTAATTTGTTGGGCTGTGAAAAATAAAGAAAAACTCGCTAATCAGATAGCATGTCAAGCCTTTTTTGCATAAAATAAGGATTTAAAACTAAAAAAGTACTCATGAATTTTCCAATCGGGATTTTTAAATTTGATTACCTGTCAACTTCAGGCGCTACAACTAGGAAAGAATTGATGTCAAGGCACCCAGAGTTATGGTAGAAGTGATTGAGCAATGGTTTCCAGGTTCTCGACTAGACTGGTGCATTCAATTTTCAATGATAAATAGATGCATCCTTTGTACATTTCAGATTACCAAAGTTTTCAAAGTATAGAGCTGATGAATTGTGTGAGTTTTAGAGAAAATAAATTGCTTGAGTTCTAGAGTGAATTGTAAGGAAAATCTTGTGTTTGAGTGAAGAGTTGTTTAGTAAAAATCAATAAAGATGAGTCAAGCTGGACCGAGCAGGGTTTCAACTAGTGGAGAAAGTAAAGATGCAAAGGATGAGTAGAAAGTAAAGAGGAAATACTTAGAGGAATTTGTTTCTCTACTCCCTGGGACCAACCAGAACAGAAAGGTAAATGATGAATTATTCTCTGATGATATGTCAAATTGTAGAGATCCCAACACTCTTGAGTGCTCTGGTTTCCATTTATTTAATTACTTTTATATTAATAGGGATAGGAAAATTTCTGTGTCAAACCCTTGGACACTAGGTTTAGTAAAGATGATTGTCCCAGATGTCTTTGTAGATGTAGACTTGCTAATAGAATTGGCTGGAAGGTATGATCCTCTTTCTAGAATGATCATAAAAAGTGTTGAGATGGATTTAGTGACCTTAGATAGATCTTCCTTCATGAAAACCTTTGGAGTATACCATTCCTCGACTACAAAGATTGATTTAACCAAGTTGTAGAATAATTATGTTAGAGATGCCACCATTGTCAACAAGTTGATCAAAGCTCATGTGCCCAGATCAAAGAGAAATTGCATAGCTCCCATGCTAAGTTCTAGTGCACCATATTAGTACAAGGATTTAAAATTCTATGTGATGTATATTTCTTATGAGCTATGTAGCGTACTAGGAATGGATGGGGGCAGTGAGAGGGTACTTGCAAAATTACTGATGATCATCCTGGACATTCAAAATTCACATGCCTCTACTGATTTTGACTACATTCAGTATGTCATTGACAAGATACATGAAGGCCTCATAGATGTCCATGAGAAATCCAATCCTAAGTTCTGCATTATTCTATCTTAATGCATTTGATTATGTATTTCAATATTAACAGCATGGACATGCAAAATTTGAGACCAAGGATGCAATTCCAAGGCCAACCAAACTATGTATCACTCTGGATTAGGTATGGAACTATACTTCCAATGAAAATGAATACTGTGGTTTTGAGAATTGGATTCTACAACCAATTCTATACTTGTTGGGTCTCACTGTGACTAGATTTATAGTCAAGGTGCTTCAACTTCTGAGGCTTTGCCAATATGTAGACAAATGGCTAGGAGATCACAATTGGGGTGACTTATACTATGAGGGAACCTTTACTCTAATGAGGGTTTATGGATGTTCCCATCCCCCACACATAATTCCAAAGTATGTGCCTCCAAGATTAGTTGTAATGGAGTTTATCTGGCAGCTGATGTGGATAGATAAAGAGCATTTGGCTCCCCGTAGAAAGGGTACTTTCACACCCAGGAAGTTCAAGGTTTATAACTTTACCATTGGGAAAAGGTACATGGATGTTGTGAACAAATGGATAGGGTAGTACAAGATGAGCATGGCCTTGTGTAGGTATCGAGATCCTGAAGGTTACATTAAAAGTTCTAAAAAGTTGCTAACCCCAACCATCCCTATTATCAAGGGACATGAGGAGTGTGTTGATGAAGACCTCATCAAAAATATCTTGGAGGATGAAGAAGTAGCAAGAAGATATGAACAATGCCAAGATTTAATATGCTTGGAGTAGCAGATGAAGAAAGCAAGGATTATATTTCAAGGTTTTTTCCCAGGAGTGCCCTATCTGCAAAGACTCACAAAGATGATTAAGTCGTATAATACTCTATACAACCAATTAGAGGGTCTAATTGAAGACAAGCAAAGAGGTCCTGAGAAGCACTCTTCATATCCCTCCTCCCATGGACTAGCCACTTGCAACATAACAGAGCAAGAGTTTTATATTACAGAGGTCCCTAACACTGAGGCAACAAATGAGCCCCCAAGGAAGAAACAAAGAGTAGAATCAGGGTGACCTTCTCAAAAAAAAGATACAAGAGAAGAAGAAAGATAAAGTAAGTGCCCTGATTACCAGTGACATGCAATACCACCACTAGCTTAGGAAGAAAATCAGGGATGGGAAGAAATTAGAAAATGATATACAACAAGAAGTGGAATTACCTTTGAAGCTATGTCAAGATGAGAGAGAACTCCATAAAGAAGAGTTCCTCAATGATGATGCTTTCATCAAGATAGGAGAATCCAAGAACTTCTTGATATGGAGGAATGAGAAAGAAGTAGGAGCCCAGTTGAAATTGACAGGGGAAGATACTGTATAGAGTGAGGCCCTACAAGCCTTAACAACCTATGATCCAGAAAATGAAACAATAGCCCCCAAGGAGGCTAGACAACTAGTAAAATCTAATTGAATGTTACTTGTGCCTGGGTGGGATTTGACTTCTGCATTTATAATTGACCAAATCAGGAAACAACCAAATAATAAATTATCTTTTGAGACCCAAGTGGGGGAAATGATAGAGGCTATGGATATGACCCTAGATCTCAGAATTTAGCAATGCAGTCTTTAGCTCTGAGGACACAAAATCCATCTCTGGTCAGTATTCAAGAAAAGATGGATGGAGATAAGATTATATGGTCTATCCACAATACTTTGGATTTAGAGATATCCCAAGTTGTTTCCCACTTTGTACACCTCAATGAGGCAAAAATAGAGCAATTGTCAAAATAGATACAAAAGACTCTTTAATGAGTCAATTGTTGTGGTGAAGGATAGAGAGGTATGCTTGATTAAGATCAAAGAATTGCAGGGGGAGATAGAAAATTTGAACAATAAATTAAAAGAGGCTCCCAAAACTCTCCCCACTCCACCTAAAGAAGTTGTGGATGCTCAAACAAAGACTGTAGAGGACTTTCCTCAAGAAATAGGGCAACTGAACCTAGATCAAAATGAAGTGGCATTAAGTTCTTTATTGAACATTTTGTAGCACAAGGTAGATGTACTGAAGGGAAAAGTGGACCTAGTACACAAGGCATATAGTAAGCTACCTGGCCTAGAGATAGAGGTCAAAAGCCACATTACAACTCTGGATCCTTATTTTGGCACTTGGTCAAGAAGGGGATCACTGTTTGAAAGATTAGAAGCCTTGAAACTACATAGGACAGATCTCCCTGAGATAGTTTTTCAAGTGGGAGAGATGATTGAACAGATTGGAACAACATTTTATTTCTTCAAAGGAAAATCTAATCAAATACATGCAACGATCAACATGTTTGGTCTAGATTTCAATAGATTTATTCCTCTAGTTAATGGAGAAGATGACAAGATAAATTCAGTAGAAGAATGGAGAAATGAGTCTAATACTTTGTTGCCTAGAAAAGAGGCATTCTTAGCAAAAGATAGTGTCCTAGACATGGAAAAATTTAATAGAACCTTGGACGAATTATTTAAAGCAGAAAAAAAACTTTATAAAGTTTGTTACAAATGTTAAGGTCATAACCGATGCCAGATGGGAAAGGCAAAAGGTACAGTTGCAGAGCATAAAAAGTTTGAACTGGCCTTCAGAGGCCAAAGTTACACAGTGGGACAATTTCACCAAGGCCAAGAAAAAGAAGCCAACAACCATTGACCTGGATGTGATGGATGAGGAGTAGAAAGACACTTGGAACCTGATCAATGAGCACATGTAGGGTAATCACCTGCAAGACTAGTGTAAGTTAGCATGTATTGGTGGTCACTAGGTCTCACAACAAATCTAAGAGGTTACCCAGAATATCTATTGATCTAGGTGGATTTTTCACTAAAAAAATAAAGTGCTCCAAATACTCCAGAAATCAGCATCATATTGAAGTGCTCGTCACAGTGATTCTGAAACTATTGTTCAGTTTCAAAAATAGAGTCCGTATGAAGAAGTTATGGCCAGTCAAAGTTGCAAAAGAAAAAGGTTGACTTGATGATGTCAACAATTGCAATCAGAATGGATGCTAACATGGCAAGTGACATAGAAGGGATTTGGTCAAAATTGTAGTTGAAGGATTCAAACCCTCAACCTTCCTCTCACCATTCTCCACGTGAACCAATGAGCCAAACCTTCACAACGAAATCTAGAGCGCTTTTCTCATATTTAAACATTAAAATACACCGCTTATGTTTTAAAAGATAAAAGTGCGTGGTGAAGGGTTTCAAACCCATTATCTCCACGTTCTACCATATGCTCTCCACCAACGTCCCACGCAGGAATTCCGCAGCTAAATTTGGCAAATTGTTATTTGAATTTATTTCTAAGGTGATCCGAAAAGTAAAGAGATAAAACCCCATAACTATAAAGTTTAAAAATAAACCTGAAAAGTTATTTGTTAAGCTCAGATTTATAAGAGCCCATCATTTTAAGGGGTTAGTTTTATTTTTAAAAGATTATGAGGATTTTAAAGTTATTTAAAGGGTTTTTTCAAAGGTATAGTGTAAAATTGGAAGATGTGGATGAGATTTTCCAATCATATGGTTATTAACCATATTTGGTAAATTTTGTGTATAAAAGGAGGCAAAATGAGGAATATCTTACTGGATTTTAGTGGTTTTTTTTAGTGGTGATTTTTGGAGGAAAAATTGTGAGAGAATTTCAGAGTTGGAATTAGGACTTCGACAGTGAATTTTGTCCTTATGCATTTGGAGCTTGTAGTGAAGCTTGTTGGATGTGAAAAGGAGGATTTTCTTTTGTAATTCATTATTGTCAGAGGAGACACAAATATTGTAACAAGTTAAAGACCTTATAACCATTTTCTGGAGCATAATCAAGGATCAGCCACTTCATTGGAGGGACCCGGAGATGTAGCCAATTGGCAAACTCCATTATCAACTTGTGTTTTGTCATCTGTCATCTTTCTCTCTTTTGTTTGATTTCTTGTTATTTAATTATTATGTTTATGTAAACATTTTATTTACATTTTAAAGACCTTCATTTAATTGTGGTAAAAAGTTATTATTCACGTGCAACAGTCCTAGATCCTAACATCATATCAAGTGGTATCAAAGCTTTTGTTGTGACTAGTGTTTGCAGTGGTGAATGATAACGATAGCCAAGAGCCAACGAGGTGAAGGCATACTTGCAGAGTATAATCTTGATATTGGGAAATGAAGGATCTTTCCACCAAAAATGTCAGAGATTGCAGCCGAACGTGAATTTGTTGAGATTGATGAAAGAGACTTTTGGAAAGCCTTCCTTGAAATGAAGGCCTTGGTGGAGGTACTGTACAGAGAAAGGCAAGAGCAGAAGAAATTTGAAGGAGGCACTGGTCCATCAGGGCATGAAGATTATGGAGAATGTAAAGATAAGAGGAAGCAACCAGGAAGTGGTGATTCACCACCAAAAACTCCTCCATCTACTTCTTCTCCTTCTTCCCCTTCTTCTTCTTCTATTCCTGTTAATCCTTTTAAGAGTACATCTAAGCCTATTATAAAATTGGATGTAAAATTTTAATTGCCTAAATACTGTTGGGAGCTTAATGCTGAAAAGTTAGATGACTAGGTACAACAGGTAGTGGTCTATTATAGGATACAAGGCCTACTAGAAGATGCCTCTAGGATTCATTTAGCCACTCTCCATTTGGGAGGTACAACTCTCACCTAGTGGGAGAGTAGGACTAGAGAGGAGCTTGCTCGCCATGGTAATGTTAGTATGACTTGGATGGAATTTATTGTTGCTCTCAAGAAACAATTTTACTCTTTAGGTCATATGCAACAAATGACAATGAATTGGCAAACCTTTAGGCAAGGTAAAGGTCAATCTGTCCAAGATTAACCCATGAGTTCATGAAAAAGGCTATTGCTTTGAATTTCCCATTGTATACTCAGGATACTTTACTAAAGTACATAGATGGTTTGCATTCCTACCTTAGACACACCATACTAATGTTAAATCCTAGTAATCTGGATCAAGTATGTGTCCAAGCCACTCATTTAGAGTCTGGTGGTAAGAATGTATTTAGTAACAATTTTGTACAGAAATCACCGAAGTTTGAAGATACAGGTAAAGAAAAGAAGGCAGCTACAGTTAAGAAGGAGTTCACATGCTCTCATTGTGATAGGAAAGGTCACGATGAAGAACACTGCTGGAAATTGCATCCAAAGTTGAAACCAAAGTGGGCTCAGAAACAAAAAGGTAAGGAGAAGGCCGCAAATGTTGTTATGGATCTTGGTTCAGAATCAGAGGATGAAACTAAGATAATAGCAATGGGTTTGAAAGGTAAGGCTCCTATTTCCAGTGTTTCCTTTGATATTTGTGCTTCTACGTCTCAAGTAATGATGTCCCTAAAGATAAGAAAAGAAACGAGTTTTTTCACATAAAGGTTGTTGCTAAGCATACTAAAATTGATGCACTCATAGATAGTGGATCTCAAGTTAACTTAATTTCTGAAGATGTTGTAAGGAACTTGGGATTGAAAACTACACAACATAAGAGACCTTATCCACTAGGTTGGGTTTGTGAAGATAATAAGTTGCAAGTAACAAGGCAATGTACTTTGAGATTCACAATCACAAATAAGTTTGTTGATGAGGTATAGTTTGATGTGGTTCCACTAGATATTTGTGGGATAGTGTTGGGTAGCCCTTATTTATATGATCGAAAGGCTATTTTATATAGGGAATTGAATCATTATCATTTGTTTAAAGATGGAATTGAATATATTGTACATTCTCACAGGATTAAGACTGGTCGTTCTTTTGCGAACACAGGGCAATTAAAGAGGGTGATTAATGCAAGTAAAGATTTGACTCTTATGTCTATCAATATAGGTGCTTCTAGGTAGGGTATTGAGGTATCCAAGGTTACTAATGCATAGATATTGCAGGATATACCAACAGTACAACTTGTGGAGATAAAGAATGAAAGCATTGATGGTCTACGTCTTTGACCTATGGTTGAAAGTTTGGATGTTCCCTCAGGTAAAATTGTTCTTGTTGTGAAAGCTCGATATGTTGTTGATTCATTCTCTTTCATATCTGCATTATTGTTGAGCTTGATACTAGTCAATGGTTGTTGGTTAGTGACTATGACGGTTAATGTAGATGCTTATGGAAGTGATAGAATGATGTGCATGTTCAACAATGTTGTTGCAGTCTTGATTGTGGTTGTGAGCTAGGTATATAGGTGTACAAATGATACAGGACAAGTGGGGAGGCCAAGCCCTCACTTAATGTCTAAATAAATGCCACTTTTGGAGGTCCAAAAGTTCTTCAGTGGGGAGGCGTGATCCAGGTGGATTTTTCACTAAAAAAATAAAGTGCTCCAAATGCTCCAAAAATCAGCATCATATTGAAGTGCTCGTCACACTGATTCCAGAACTATTGTTCAATTTAAAAAATGGAGTCCGTATGAAGAAGTTATGACCAGTCAAAATTGCAAAAGAAAAAGGTTGACTTGATGATGTCAGCAAGTACAGTCAAAATGGATGCTGACATGGCAAGTGACATAGAAGGGATTTGGTCAAAATTGTAATTGAAGGAATCAAACCCTCAACCTTCGTCTCACCATTCTCCATGTGAACCAACGCGCCAAACCTTCACAATGGAATTTAGAGAACTTTTCTCATATTTAAACATTAAAACACGTTGCTTATGTTTTAAAATCTAAAAGTGCGTGGTGAAGGTTTCAAACCCATGATCTCCATGTTCTGCCATATGCTCTCCACCAACGTCCACGCGAGAATTCCGCAGCTAAATTTGGCAAATTGTTATTTGAATTTATTTCTAAGGTGATCCAAAAAGTAAAGAGATAAAACCCCATAACTATAAAGTTTAAAAATAAACCTGAAAAGTTATTTGTTAAGCTCAGATTTATAAGAGCCCATCATTTTAAGGGGTTAGTTTTATTTTTAAAAGATTATGAGGATTTTAAAGTTATTTAAAGGGTTTTTTCAAAGGTATAGTGTAAAATTGGAAGATGTAGATGAGATTTTCCAATCATATGGTTATTAACCATATTTGGTAAATTTTGTGTATAAAAGGAGGAAAAATGGGGAATATCTTATTGGATTTTAGTGATGATTTTTGGAGGAAAAAATGTGAGAGAATTTTAGAGTTGGAATTAGGACTTTGATAGTCAATTTTGTCCTTATGCATTTGGAGCTTGTAGTCAAGCTTGTTGTATGTGAAAAGGAGGATTTTCTTTTGTAATTCATTATCGTCCGAGGAGATGCAAATATTGTAACAAGTTAAAGACCTTGTAACCATTTTCTGGAGCATAATCAAGGATCAACCACTTCATTGGAGGGACCTGGAGACGTAGCCAATTAGCGAACTCCATTATCAACTTGTGTTTTTTCTTATCTCATCTTTCTCTCTTCTGTTTGATTTCTTGTTATTTAATTATTATGTTTATGTAAAAAATTTATTTACATTTTAAAGACCTTCATTTAATTGTGGTAAAAAGTTATTATTCACGTGCAACATTTATAGATCCTAACATCAGATCATCTTTGGACAAAGGTGCCAACTACCAAGGATTTGTAATCATTTCAAATTAGCTACTCAAGTGTCTTTATCCGCCGAGTGAATATGTAACTATAATTTTGTCTTTTAGCACTTCTTAGGTTTAGCATAGCCATCCAAAGCTTGTTGCATCCTTTCTCTCTAAGGATTCCAAGATGGCTAGTGCTCTATATATATAGCAAGTTGTAATATATTTTAAAGGATGATGAATTATGAACTGCGAGGCAGACTTCTAAATTTTGTCTATTTTCAATCTTTTTGTCTCTCTAAATACATTAAAGCAGAAGTATATTAATAAAATACCGTGAAGTTTCCAGTTTCACATCAATGATGTCTTTTTGTGTTTATTTTTATGCTCTTGTATGTTTAATCTGTAAGGTATTTTAAATGTACTAGTTATAAGGTAACTGTGCGATTATTTGTAAGTTTCTTTTAAGGAGGGAGTAAATCTTATGAGTAGTTCTAGAGGGCTAGATATTTATGTAGTAATTTGATACATGGGTGTGGAAATGAGAAGGTGGTTTGTAAGGCACTCCATCTGAGTTTTATGTGTGTTTCAATTAATTAGTTTTTGTGAACGTATATCTCAATTGACTCTTTGCCCTGGATTAGGCACTGGTCTAGGTTTTGATAAGTAGTTATCATCATCAATCTTAAATCTAAATAATCTTTTACTTTCCTATTATTAAGAATATTCATGTTTACCAATTGTATTGAAGGATGCAATTCATTTTATTGATTCCTTGGAGAGAGAATCATTAGGTTAACCTTCCCAAGTCTAGAACTCTAAAAAGAAGATGGATGAGTATTCTTGTTTCACTATTATTTGCTCTTGCCAAGTTCATGGTGTGATCTGTTAAGCTCTCCATTAAATTGGTCATATTCATTTTCAAGATGTGTTACCAGTTGTTGCAGTAAAATACAAGAGAAAAATCAGTGTAACCCTTGATCCATTGTTAAAGATTACTGAGAAGCAACAAACTATGAAAGGTACACCTGCCTGAGTCTGTGGAGCTCAAAGTAGAAGGAGGATTTGTTGGAAACAATTTTTTAATTGTGTATTGTCCTTGATGTTACACAAATGTCATATCAGTCATTAGACAGAGTCTACCGAGCTCAGAATGTTCAGCAAGGCAGTTAACCAAGTCTACCGAGCTCAG
>MU228471.1:2165776-2202380 GCA_018584345.1 Thuja plicata | reverse complement strand
ATAATGATAAGTTAATCTACCGAGTAACAACAGTATATATTAAAGACATCTAAGGGACTTGTGGATATATTTTTGTGGTAACTGATTCACCCCTCCCCTCTCAGTTACTCCATCTATATTTCCAACAGGATTAATCCTCATCAATTAGGATTTTACTTGTATGAATCAAGAGTTGGGAATCTAAGAGTTAAGCATATTTTCTATATTAAGATTCTACAAGAAAAAGCACTAATAGGGCTTAAGGAGGATTTTAGGGTCAATTCAAGAAGTGTAGATTGTGGATTTGTCTTGTAGATTATTGGAATGGAAATGCCCATGTGGTTGTATCATTTTAATTTTAATTTAATTTTATTGTAATTAATGTCATTTCATTGAAGATAATATAAATCAAGTGTTTCTTTTCTTGTCATTATTATGTTCTTGCAATTTTTTGTTTGTTTCCCTATTGTGTAGTGTGTTTTTGGTTGAATAAGAAGAGTACCCTTTATCATTGGACATCAGGGAATTGCAATTCAAAATTTAGACTTGGATGGCATAATAGAGGTCAAAGATATCTCATATCAATTCATAGAAGATATAATTGAAGATCAAGGTATTGCAATCCAAGATTTATTCTCATATGGAATAATAGAGGTCAAAGATAACTCAAATAATTTCATAGAAGATAACTAGAAAGCTTCTTGACAAGCTCTTCAAATTAATTCTAAGGAAAAAGATAAGGGGAATCATGAGAATATTATTTTGGAAAGAAGATGGATATATGATCAAGATAAATTTTGTACACCGTTGATCTTAGGTTATGTAAGACATTGTAAAACCCTAATTAGGTCATAAGGTTTGATATATAATGTAAAGATGTCATTGTGTATTGTATGTTGATCAAGTAATGATCAAGTAGCTACCATGCTACATACATTAGAGATCAGACAAGGGTTTTAGGATAAGGACTACATTGCAGTAATAAGTTTTTAGAATAGAGGCAAGGCTACCGAGAAAAACCAAGTAGAAGTTATTATCATTCACAGTAAGGTGATACATTTTATATGCACTTAAAGGATCTTTTATTCACAATATAGAGATTGTATTTTTTCAGATCACAGTTCTGTTACTCTCTAAAAATTGTAATAGACCCCTAAAATATCATAACAAAGTAGACGTAACCATCTTTGTACAAATCTCTTAACAGAGTGCACACATACATTGTGTTGCTAAATCCTCACATGAGGTATATCTAATCAATCCCATTGTTACTCCTAACAGGGTAAAAACATCAGAAGTGATCAATCTTTGTAAAGCTTTAACATGCTACTTTATTTACTGCAGTAGTGAAGTTTTGTGGGTTTCATCCCCACCGCATTTTTTACCTTCTAACAGGGGTTTTCTGTGATACCAAAATACTAGTCATGTGTATTTAAGTTCCATGAATGTTTATATTTGGTTTACATGCATTTACATTTCAGCAGTGACATTATATGTTTGGTATAATTTATCTACTTAGTCGGTTATATCAGAACATTTAGTTACGGAGATTTGATAGAAAGTTTTTAAGGGTACTGATTCCCCCCTCCCCTCTTAGTACACACCTTTCTATTATCCCAAGAATTGGTATTAGAGCTAGTTCTCTTGTTTACAAAGTTTAATCACTGAAGAGAAAAGATGTTACAATAGAAAGGTAAACACTTGATAAAAATATTGAATATCAGAAGTTACAGTTGCGGATCTATGTCGAACAATACAAGGAAGCTAAAGAGAAACTCAGGGAGATGTTGATTAATAGAAAGGACATGGCACTTCACTATCGTGAGAGTGCTTATCAGGATGAAGAGATTCATGACCCATTTGACACATCTGGATCTAAATCTGGTAGCATATCTTATGCATCTAAAGGAATCATATCAAAGCTATCTGAGAGAAATCAACAACTTATTAAACAAGTGAAAGCATTACAGGTCGCTCAACATACACAAATGGTCAGAATGGTTGAAGTATTGAATGATGCAAAGAAAGTTGAACAAGATAGAAACATGGTTGTTAATGACAGAAGACAGATGACTGAAAAGTTACAAGAAAAAGAATCTGAGATAATGTGACTTACTGAACATTACTTTGAGATAACCAATCAAGTGGTTTCTATGAGTCATGAGGCAAACCGAGTGAATACCGAGCTTTCTAGAAAAATAGAAGACATTGGTGTATTGAAAGAAGAGAATGAAAAATTGAGAAAAGAATTGAAGATCCTACAACAACATAATGAAGTAATAAAGAGATCTGAAGAAAGTACTAAGAGAATGGATGAATTTATGAACTATCAAAGAAGACTGAACAACAATACCAGATTAGTGTATACTGAGAAAGGAGAATCATAAAATCAATCTGAATAGGGGATTGTGTACTCAAATATGAAGCCTAAGAAGCCCTCTTTCCATCACTATGGAAAACCAGGCCACACATCAAATGTTTGCAGAATCAAAGCAAAAGGTACTCCTAGAAAACCTCCTAAATTTAATGGTATTTTCTATAGATGTAATAGGAATGGACATCAGGCACATGAGTGAAGACCCAAGTTGAAAAAACTATAGAAGAAACCATACATGGAAAAATATTGTTGAAATCACAATATGAATGGTCATACATCACAAGAATGCATGAATAATACAAATAAAATATGGAAGCCTAAAGGACAAGAAAAGGTAATGCTTATGCATGGGATTATAATAGTTGGGGTAGTTGTACAACATGTGGTAAATATGGAAATATAGCAGAAAATTGTATGAGACAATGGAGAACTAAGTCTAGGAATTGGTCAAACTCTGGAATGGCATGCTCACATCATCACAAAGTTGGTCACTTAAGCAGAGACTATGCTGACCGAATAAACACTTATGGAAATGACAACACAATTGAAGAAATCATGAGGATCAGAAATCAAATGTGGAGGAGAGCATCAAATGATACTGTAGGAACTAGCACAACAGTTGGTGACACCTCATCTGATGGATTAGGTGGTTCCACTGTCTTCACCTGAGAAATACAAGTAGGTATGCAACTATGTTTTACAAAGCTATATCTTACATCAGTTCCTATGTTCATTGTACATATGTCAAATTAGCATGAATTAAGATGCACTATGGCATTTTATTTTGATTACTTTGATCTAGTTGAGTCGGTTAACATGTACCAAGTTATTAATGTCATTCGGTGAATATGTGAGAGACAATCGATTTGCTAAGGCAACTAAGCATTTGTAACATTCACCGAGATGAAGTATTGTTAGTGTTAACCGAGCATCATGTTTGTCTACCGAGTGGTTGATGGCGATAATTTATTGTACTGCATAAAGTTATTTAGTATAAATTTGATCGATGTGAACTCATTTGTTCACACAACGATCACAGAGAAGAGAAAAGAAACATAGAGAAAATTTGAAAAAGAGTATTTCCTAGATTTTGTAGAGATTGTGAGTATATTCCAAGCAACTAAGAGGTTAGTCATTATGCATTTTGTACTTACTGAGTCATTCGAACACTTTCATGGAATCCCTAAATCAAGAATCAATGGTGTCCTCATCTCAAACTATGAAGGCAAAGATGGATAAGGAGAAAAAGGTAGTTCTTGTTAAGAACTCCACTTTCATAGAGCTGAACTACAAGATACATCCGCAGGTTGCAGCCCAACCCAATGACAAAGGCACATTTTCATTGATTCTGCATAGGGTTCTGTTGGTTCAAGATGTGCGTGCATACATTCATTGTAAGATAGGTGAAATAGGTGATTTTGAGATCATGTCGACTTACCGGTCACTTTGCACAGATGGGAAACTAAAGGATGATCATAAAAATCTAGAGGTCAAATGGTTAACTAATGCCCTAAATTTCCCTAAGGTATTTCAAACCAAATGGATCCGCATTGTTTTGAACAAAGTACATGATGGAAATCTTTGGCTAGACAAACCAAAAAGGATAAGTAAAGATGTGATTCACGCAATAACCAGGTACCCCACATCAGACAAATCAAAAGCCCTAAGGCACCCACCCAGAACCGAGATAGAAAAGCTTACATGAGCTGAATGGGATAGAAGAGGTCTAAAGATCAACTCAATTGGTGATCCTAAACTTAGGTTTGGTTCTTATGTTATTGGCTACAAGATCTTCCAGTCAAGAAGACCAAACAACGTTGCATGTGGAGCTATTGACATTGCCTAAAAAAATGTAAAGAAAAGTTTACAACTTGACTTGGCTGAGCTGTTGCAGAGACAATTTGAAGAGAATATGAGAACTATTATATCAACATGGTCGAACACTTGTAAGTTTTGTTCAAAACTTCTATTTACATTTCTTCTATCTGCAAAATTTATTTCCCTCCATCAGTACTATTAAATGGAAGACCCACCAACTGATTACACTGCAAATCAGTGATTTCATTACAAATTTGGGCACAAATTTTGAAGCAGTTATGAAAGATTATTTTTCTAAGTTCAAAGCTAGGATGGAAAAGAGAAAATGTATCCTAGTGCAGTTGGTAGAAAAATACAAGGATGAAATATATTTTGTAGTTGACACTGATACTACACTTATCAAAGTAGTACAACCGAGGTCAGCATGGCTACCTCCAATGTAAAATGAACTCAACATTGACATTGCTTCTAATGCTATAGAGAAGTTACTTAATGAACCTATTGACAAATCTATCAAGAGATTTGGCATGTATGAAGAAGAAAAGACTCAGATATCAATTGGATTAAAAGTTGAGAAGATAAGTAGGAAGAAGACCAAGATAGTGAAGACTTTGAAAAGAAATTTTTCTATCAAAGATGAAGAACTGGAACTATTAGTTGATGATACCGAGGTACAGACCTCAGTTGGTAAGGATGAAGAACCTAAATAAGATGTTGATGCCACCTAGTCTGATGACGCACATGTTGAGGAACCTAAGGACAAAAAGGGAAAAGGAATAAAGACTGAGTCTCCAACAAGGAAACGATCACAGTAGGTGACAAAATATTTACCACCTTTAAATAAAGGAATTGCAAAAATAACAAGGCCCTCACCAAAATTCACATATCAAACAAGGAAATAGAAGGGCAGTACCGAGAATCCAACATCGAGACAAAGAAAGAAATACATAAGGAATAAGGATGAAAAGGATGATTCTGAAGACAACATTTAATAATTTAAGGTTGTGTAGAACAAGGCACCGAAAACTATTGATGAAGTTGGAGAGGAAATCAAGACAACCAGACAGTTAGCACATCCTAAGCTACACACTTATGTAGATCTGAATACCAAGAACAAAGATAAGCTTGAAGAAGCTATCATAGGTATGATGATCAATTTAAAACAAGTCCCTATTGAATTTTCTACTTATATTCCACAATAATTGTATGATAAGATATCAGCCAAATGGACGTATGCACTCAACACCGAGAAATAGATGAGAGAAGCATCTCTCACTCTACTTAAGGCTGAATATACTGTAAAAGAGATTGATGATATTATGAAACAGTATGCCAAGAAATTCCCCAAGAAAGCAAGATTATTGAACATTCTTCAAGGGAATATGAAGGAAGTGGATGAATAGAGCACCAGGATTTGGAAATATCTTCTCACTCCACTCGAGGAAACCAAGGACACTGAGGAAGCAACATACATTGTATCTAAAGTCGATACCGAGGGACATCGACTGAACAAAAAACTAGTTAATGTTGAAGATGCATCTGTTCAAAATGTATTATATGGTATTCCTAAACTCTTGAATAATTTAGGTCACCCATATATCACAATAAATAACATAACTAAAGGTGATCCTGATGATAAGGCAAAAGAAGATGAGATAATTGGAGCTACTGAGACCATAGATGAGCAAGACACAACAAAGGTCGCTTGAGCAATGGTACCAGGATAGTTGCCTATTTTGGTACAAGCTATTGAGATTGAGAGTGAAGCACAATAGAAGACACCTGAGAAGGTTATAGAAAAAACTGAAGACAAGGGTGATACACATGGTAAAGAGACTGAGCATAATGGTGGGACAACACAAGGTGATGCACCTCAAGAGACCACTGATGCAACAAAAAAATATGAAGATAACACAGATACAATGATAGTAGATACATCTACTACTGACACCAAGTCATCTATTGAGGCACCTTCACAAGGCATCACACCGAACAAGCCCCCAACGTAAGAAACCAAGAAAAAGGATAAACTGGCTCTAACACTATCTCCTTCGTCGAGCACAAAAGAGAAGAAAAATAAAAATAAGAAAGGGAGCAAGGGTCCCATGACACTTGATGAAGTCATTGACATTCCTGATTGTGATCCACGGACACTTGACCCTGACGCTTTGAAGAGGTATGGTGAACTCTGCACCCAAAAAGTAGCATAGGATAAGCTGAGGCAAGAATGTTAAAGTGCACAGGTGCTAGAGACTAATAAGGAGATTATAATCCAATTTTTTCCTAATGTGAACATTGATGAAGCATCTCCCATACTTGATCAACTTGCACTTCTCACTGAGGCAATAAACAATCCATACATTGATGCCAAGCAAAAATTAGAGGAAAGAGCATAAAAGAAGATTCAGTATAAAGTTACTAAGAAAATCAGCCAAGCAATGGTAGCAAACAAGGTAACTCTGGCAGAATTTGTAAATGGATTAGAAAATGTTATTACTGAAGCCATGACAATTCTACAGAAGTTATGCACTTTAGATCACTTCACTACCAAGATTAGTAAAAAGATGAAGAAATTATATAAATATCTAAAAGATAGTGCTAGTAGTCTATCAACTGAGCAATATCCATTGCAGATGCATTACACCAAGGCTCTACAAAACTAGTGGTTGAGACTATATTTGAAGAAAGAAGAGGACAAGATCAGATAACATGTTATTGATATATATGCAATGTTACTACCACATTTAGTTATGATGCAAAAAAATTTGAAATTGGAAAAGAACTTGATTGCCACCCAAAACTATCAGTCACTGAAAGCATATATGATATGCATGCTCAACTAAATATTGAGATTTTGACCCTAGAGAATCTAAAGGAGGAATGGGAAAAGTTGATGGAAAATCTGTAGAAGGCCCATCCTAACATTTTTGACAAATTGTAAGTTTTATTCCTTTGTCATTATTTTCAAAAAAGGGGGAAATATATGTATATATGTGTAGTAAAGGGGGAGACTATAATCAGGGGGAGTCATATACATACACTGATCATGTACAAAGGGGGAGTCACTATGTATAGTGTGTGTACATCTTCATATACAAGTTCTACATAAATGATAAGTTTTGGATACTAATGCCAAAGGGGGAGAATGCTACTCCAAATAAGATTTGAAGGTTGTCATTAGTATCCAAGCACACAAATGGACAGTCGGTAACAGAGACACAAACAGACAAGTCAGTATGATCACCAAAGTACAAATTTAACTGAGTGCAATTATCATCGAGGAGATAAACTTTATCGAGCAACATTATATACCGAGAACTGAGAGACAATATTTACTGAGTAGACCAGTGGTCACATAAAAGTTTGTTATGGCACATAAATCTAGGTAAAAAAATTTTAACGACTTGGATAATGGTTTACAATGATTGACAAGAACACTAATTATGAATTCACAACATTAATTGTTTATATCTCCTATGTTTAGATGATCAAGGTAAATTTTGTACACCATTGATTTTAGGTTATGTAAGACATTGTAAAACCCTAATTAGGTCATAAGGTTTGATATATAATGTAAAGATGTCATTGTGTAATGTATGTTGATCAAGTAATGATCAAGTATCTGCCATACTATGGACATCAAAGACCAGACAAGGGTTTTAGGACAAGGACTACATTGCAGTAATAAGTTTTCAGAACAGAGGCAAGGCTACCGAGCAGAACAAAGAAGAAGGTATTATCATTCATAGTAAGGTGATACATTTTATATGCACTTAAAGGATCTGTTATTCACAATATAGATATTTTATTTGTTCAAATCACAATTCTATTACTCTCTAACAATTTTAATAGACCCCTAAAATCTCCTAACAGAGTAGACTTAACCATCTTTGTACAAATCTCTTAACAGAGTGCACACATACATTGTGTTGCTAAATCCTCACACGAGGTAGATATAATCGATCTCATTGTTACTCCTAACAAGGTAAGATCATTAGAAGTGATCAATCTTTGTAAATCTTTAACAGGCTACTTTATTTACTGTAGTAGTGAAGTTTTGTGGGTCTCATTCCCACCGCAGTTTTTACCTTCTAACAGGGGTTTTCTGCAATACTAAAATACTAGTGTCATGTGTATTTAAATTTCATGAATGTTTATATTTGGTTTACATACATTTACATTTCAGAAGTGACATTATATGTTTGGTATAAGTTATCTACTCTTTCAGTTATATCAGAATATTTGGTTATGAAGATTTGATAGAAAGTTTTTAAGGGTACTGATTCACCCCTCCCCTCTCAGTACACACCTTTCTATTATCCCAATAGAGACTACTTGTGGAATGCTAGCATGTAACAATTTAACGCAACAAGTAAGTGATGGTTTGATTTCTTTATATTCAATTAATAAGATTATGGATGTTACTTTCAAAAGATGTTGAATCTCAGAATTCAAATTTAAAATCTCTGGCCTACTATACGTAATTGGCATGTGACAATTAAAGGTAGTGGTAAGTAAGTGAAAGTTTGATTTGTTTACATTCAATTACTAAAATTATGGATGTTCCCTTTGAAAAGATGATGATTCTCAGAATTAAAATTTGAAATGTTTGGTCCATTATACTCAATGGAAAGTTCTAGAGACAAAATGTCAATAGTAAGAGTTCAAAATTAAAATTTGAGTTTTTTTTTAAATGACAATTAGATCTAATGGGAAATTGTATTACATAGCAATTGGAAAGGTGGTATAACATTGATATGATGACTAGTTGGTAGTATGGGGTTTAAAAGACAAGAGCAAGGGTTGATGTGGATGACTGAACTAGCAATATATGATGCCAAGGTTAAATTAATAATAAATAAATTATGGAACAATCTTAGATAGTATGCATTTTTTAAATGGTATATTTATTATAAGGACAACTACTATCGACAAGTCTACAACAATGACATTTCACACATGCCATCTAGCATGGAGTATTATCCATAACGACACTTTACTGACTACCTCGATTATATTTCTAACCACAATCTTTGAAGGGTGCATTAATTATGAGGGATAAGAGGGCATTTGAAAATAGTAAATCAGCTATAACAAGAAACATAGAGCTTCTCCAAGAAAGGATAGGGAAAAAGGAATCCGCAAGGATTGACTGGTGGAGAAATGATCTCATTGAGGAAGGTTATGGATCCTTTCAAATGGAAACCAAAGAAAATGCAAGTCAAGAAAGATCAGAGATGAATGAGAAATCAAAGGTGGGTAAGGGTATGAGATAAAAGTTGCGGAAGATAAGGAGGAACAAAGCGAAGGTGGGTAAGGGTAAGGGAGCAAAGCCACAAAAGATATTGAGGAACAGGTGACAAAAAGTTTTGAAAGCCTCAAAAGATATATTTGCTTCTTTGCTCAAGAGTGAGGATTGTCATCTTGTGGATAGTATCTCATTTGAGGAAAGTAGAAAGAGAAAAATATTTGGAAGCATCTCCCTAACACTACCGATGGATGACATAGATGTGGAGTTGTCCATTGGGCTTTAGGATTTCCTATGTTAAGATAATAATTTTGGTTTTCCTGTGTTTGATGAGTCAACCTTAGTAGATTATATGGGTAGTTATGTTGAAGATTGGCTCTTTTGGCTACAATTTCTTTTAGAGGTATAGTAGTATTTTTTGTTACACAGAGGCAGGGAGTTTATACTTGTTTAGTCTTTCATATTCTTAATACTTTCAATTGGCTACACCCAGTTTGATCCTTTGGGCATTAATCTATATTTTAATTTTCTTATTAATAATATATTACTTGGCCTCAACCTTTTTATCCATAAAAAAATGTGTAATAATTTTCTATGAAGAAACATAAATTCTGGTGTGATTTATACACTGTTTTATTCAATAAAATTAATAAACTCTAGAAAACTCTCACTATATATTTTTTAGTTTTATTTTAATTTACTTTATTTCATTTGGGTCTTCTTTCAAATTGATATCTGACCTCACGTTTTTATAATATTTTTCATTTTAAAAATGAATACATGAAAGTAAATTTAGCTCATATTTGAGTTAAATTTTTTGTGTCTTGTTTAGAATATAACAATATTTTTATATAATTTTTTTGTTGATTTTATATAGGAAAGTAATGGTGACAACTGAAATTTATGTTTGTCATTTTTAGATTGGAGAATTTTGTTATTTACATACATTTATGAGAGATGAGTAGATATTTTCAATGTAGCATATTTAGGGAAGTAAAAGGTAAAGAATTGACTTCTGATTTTTTAAATTATTTTCAAGTGTTAATACACAAGGTGGTAAGGCTATTGTCACTACTATAAATCTGAATTCTCATTCACATTGAAGCCTTGTAAGATACAAGTTATTATTCTTATGAGTTTATCAAAGTATATTTTTTTATTATATTTCACATTTCTTTTAAAGAAACTTTTTTTTGGATTTAATTGTTGTGAGATTTTAATACATTTCTTGATCCTTGAATTCTTGTTGAAGAGTTATGGATCAAATTTATCAAAGTAACTTGATTTTGTAGGTTTGTGGAAGATTTTTGCGATATTTTTAATAAGAGCACAAAAGTCAACCATAAAAGAGATAAATGCAAGATTGACTAAAGAATATAAAATATATTTATATAATTATTTTATTGATTAGATATATGAAGGTAATGATGTCATGGAACTTATATGTTTATGTTATTTTTGGGTTGGAGAATTATGTTGTGCACTTATATTTATAAGAGGAGTAGCTATTTTCATTACAGGATATGCAATAAAGTCAAAAGTAAAGAATTAAGTTCTATTTTTTATTTTATTATCTAAGGATTAATGCACAAGGGTAATATTATTATTGACACTATCATAAATTTGATTTTTCCTTCAAATTGATGTCTTTTAAGATAATTTTTTAAAATTTTTATAGAAGTTATTTTCCTTTTAAATTTCACATTTCTTTTAAAGAAAGTTTATGTTTTATTTACATGCAGTGAGTTTTTTAATACATTTCTTGATTCTTGACTTCTTGTTGAAGCGTATATGGATCAAGTTTAGTATTAAAGTAACTTAATTTTTGTGGGTTTGTGGAATATTTTTTTATTATAATTTCAATAAGATCTCTAAAGTTGAGCATGGAGGAGTTGAATGCAAGATTGGCTACACTTGAATGCCACATGAAGGACATCATGAAAAATTAAAAAAAATGCTTGATACAATTTAAAGAGCATTTTACTATGAAATAAGGTGAAAAATAACGTGCTATAGGTGATTTAGATCAGACACATGCTAAAAAGTTAGAATTGGTGAAAACAATAAAATTGAAGAAGAAGATTGCCGAAAAGAATTGAATGATGAGAAATGAAAGAATATAAATCCATTTTTAATGTAGAAATAAAACTATAAATTAAATATTTCGATGTATAAATAAATGTAAAACTATTGGATATATAGTGAACAACTTGAAGCATACTTGAAGCATCACTTCCTTCTTGTTCACTACTAAGTAGTAAATCAAAATATTGTGAAAGTAAGGTCTGGAAAGATTATTTAATGGAGGAAAAAGGATGATTGATGGGCTTATAAGGATATTGATAGGGTTATGGATTCTTGAAAGGAGACTACTTGTGGAGCATTGGCACGTAACAATTTAAGGAAGCAACAAGTAAGTGATGGTTTGATTTCTTTACATTTAGTTAGTAAGATTATGTATTTTTCTTTGAAAAGATGTTCAATCTCAGAATTCAAATTTGAAATCTTTGGTCCGCTTTACTTAACTGGCATGTGAAAATTTAAGGTAATGGTAAGTAAGTGAAAGATTGAGTTCTTTACATTTAGTTAATAAGATTATGGATGTTCCCTTTGAGAAGATGATGATTCTCAGAATTCAAATATGAAATCTTTGGTCAGTTATACTCAATGGAAAGTTCTAAAGACAAAATGCCAATAGTAAGAGTTCAAAATTAAAATTTGACTTTTTTTAAAAAATGACCATTAGATTTAATAAAAAATAGTATTACATAGCAATTGGAAAGGCGGTATAATAGTGGTATGACGACTAGTAGGTAGTAAGGGGTTTGAAAGACAAGAGGAAGGGTTGATGTGGAAGACTGGACTAACAATTCATGATGCCAAGGTTAAATTAATAATAAATAAATTATGGAACAGTCTTAGATAATATGCATTTTTTAAATGGCACATTTATTATAAGGAAAACTACTATCGACAACTCTACAACAGTGACAATTCACACATGCCATCTAACATGGAGTATTATCCATAATGGCACTTTACAGACTACCTCGATTTTATTGCTAACCGTAGTCTTTGAAGGATGTGTTAATTATGAGGGACAAGAGAGCATTTGAAAACAATAAACCAGCTATAGAAAGAAACATAGAGCTTCTCCAAGAATCGATAGGGAAAAAGGAAGCCACATGGATTGACTGGTGGAGAAATGATCTCATTGCGGAAGGTTATGGCTCCTTTCAAATGGAAACCAAAGAAAATGCAAGTCAGGAAAGATCAGATATGAATGATAAAGTGAAGGTGGGTAAGGGTATGGGAGAAAATTCATGGAAGATGGGGAGGAACAAAGAAGTGGTGGGTAAGGGAAAGGGAGTCGAGCCGCAAAAAATATTGAGGAACTAGTGATAGGAAGTTTCTAAAGCCTCAAAAGACATATCTTCTTCTTTTCTCAAGAGTGAAGATTGTCATCTTGTGGATAGTAGCTCATTTGAGGAAAGCAGAAAGAGAAAAAGATTTGGAAGAAACTCTCAGACACTACCAATGGATGACATAGATGTAAAGTTTCCCACAGGGCATTAGGATTTCCTATATTTAGATGATAAATTTTGGTTTTCCTTTGTTTGATGAGTCAATCTTAGTAGATAATAAGGGTAGTTATGTTGAAGATTGGCTCTTTTGGCTGCACTTTCTTTTAGGGGTATAGTAGTGGTTTTCGTTACACAAAGGTAGAGACAATTTATACTTGTTTAGTCTTTCATATTCTTAATACTTTCAGTTGTCTACGCTCAATTTGATACTTTGGGCATTAATGTATATTTTATTTCTCTTATTAATAATATATTACTTGGCCTCAACCTTTTTATCGATAAAAAATGTATAATAATTTTCTATGAAGAAACATAAATTCCGAGTGTGATTCATACACTATTTTTCAAAAACTTTCAATTAAAATTAATAAATTGTAGAAAACCATCACTATTTATTTTTCAATTTTATTTTATTTGGATCTTCTTTCAAATTGATATATGACCTCACATTTTTATAGTATTTTTCATTTTTTAAAATGAATACATGAAAGTAAATATAGGTCATATTTGAGTTAAAAATTTTGTGCCTTGTTTAGAATATAAAAATATTTTTATATAATTATTTTATTGATTTTATATAGGAATGTAATGGTGAAAAGTGAAATTTATATGTTTATGTCATTTTTAGTTTCGAGATTTGTTTTTATTTACATGTGTTTATAAGAGAGGAGTATATATTTCCGATGGAGGATATTTAGGGAAGTAAAAGGTAAAGAATTGACTTCTAATTTTTTGATTATTTTCAAGTGTTAATACACAAGGTGGTAAGGCTATTGTCACTACTAAAATCTGAATTGTCATTCACATTGAAGCCTTGTAAGATACAATTTATTATTCTTATTAGTTTATGAAAGTATATTTTTTATTATATTGCACATTTCTTTTATAGAAACCTTTTTTTGGATTTAATTGTTGTGAGATTTTAATACATTTCTTGATTCTTGAATTCTTGTTGAAGAGTTATGAATCAAATTTATCAAAGTAATTTGATTTTGTAGGTTTGTGGAAGATTTTTGTGATAATTTCAAGAAGAGCCCAAAAGTCAACCATAGAAGAGATAAATGAAAGAATGGCTAAAGAATATAAAATATATTTATATAATTATTTTATTGATTAGATATATGAAGGTAATTATGTCATGGACTTATATGTTTATGTTGTTTTTGGGTTGGAGAATTATGTTGTACACTTATATTTATAACAGGAATAGATATTTTCATTAGAGAATATGTAATCAAGTCAAAGGTAAATAATTCAGTTCTATTTTTTATTTCATTATCTAAGGATTAATGCATAAGGTAATATTATTATTAACACTATAACAAATTTGATATTTCCTTCACATTTAAGCCTTTTAAGATGATTTTTAAAAAAATTATAGAAGTTATTTTCCTATTAAATTTCACATTTCTTTTAAAGAATTTTTTTTTTTTACATGTAGCGAGTTTTTTAAAATATTTCTTTATTCTTGACTTCTTATTGAAGCGTATATGGATCAAGTTTAGTATTAAAATAACTTAATTTTTGTGTGTTTGTGGAAGATTTTTATGATATTTTCAATAAGATCTCTAAAGTTGACCATGGAGGAGTTGAATGCAAAATTGGCTACACTTGAATGCCACATGAAGGACATCATCAAAATTTTAAAAAATGGTTGATACAATTTAAAGAGCATTTTACTATGAAATAAGGTGAAAATAACATGTTATAGGTGATTTAGATCAAACACGTGCTAAAAAGTTAAATTGGTGAAGACAATAAAATTGAAGAAGAGGATTGTCGAAAAGAATATAATGATGATAAATCAAAGAATATAAATCCATTTAATGTAGAAATAAAACTATAAATTAAATATTTTTATGGACAAATAAATGTAAAACTATTCGATATTTATAGTAAACAACTTGAAGCATCACTTCCTTTTTGTTGACTAATAAGAAGTAAATCAAAATATAGTGAAAGTAAGGCCCGAAAAGATTATTTAATGCACGAAAAAGGATGATTGATGAGCTTATAAGGAGATTAATAGGGTTATGGATTTATGAAAACATGAAACTTGTGGAATGCTGACATGTAACAATTTAAGACAATAACAAGTAAGTGATTGTTTGATTTCTTTACATTCAATTAATATGATTATGGATGTTTCTTTGAAAAGATGTTGAATCTCAGTATTCAAATTTGAAATCTTTGGTCCACTATACTTACTCGCATGTGGAAATTTAATGTAATGGTAAGTAAGTAAAAGTTTGATTTATTTACATTCAATTAATAAGATTATGGATGTTCCCTTTGAAAAGATGATTATTCTCAGAATTTAAATTTGAAATCTTTAATCCGTTATACTCAATGAAAAGTTTTAAAGACAAAATACCAATAGTAAGAGTTCAATTTTTTGAGTTTTTTTTTTAAAAGGACCATTACATTTAATAGAAATGGTATTATAGAGCAAGTGGAAAGGCGGCATAATATTCGAGTATGATGAATAGTTTGCAGTAAGGGGTTTGAATGACAAGAGGAAGGGTTGATGTGGATGACTGAACTGGTAATTCATGATGCCAAGGTTAAATTAATAATAAATAAATTATGAAACAATCTTAGATAGTATGTATTTCTTAAATGGTGCATTTATTATAAGGACAACTACCATCAACAAGTCTACAATAGTGACATTTCACACATGCCACCTAACATGTAGTAATATCCATAACGACACTTTACAGACTACATCAATTTTATTGCTAACCACAGTCTCTCAAGGATGTGTTAATTATGAGGGACAAGATGTTATTTGAAAACAGTAAACTAGCTATAGCAAGAAACATAGAGCTTCTCCAAGAATCGATAGGGCAAAAGGAAGCCATAGGGATTGAATGGTGGATAAATGATCTCATTGAGGAAGGTTATGGATCCTTTCAAATGGAAACCAAAGAAAATACAAGTCACGAAAGATCAAAGATGAATGATAAAGCGAATTTGGGTAAAGCTGTGGGAGAAAAGTTGCAGAAGATGGGGAGGAACAAAGCAAAGGTGGGTAAGGGTAAGGGAGCAGAGCTGCAGAATATATTGAGGAACTGATGACAAAAATTTTTAAAAGCCTCAAAAGATATCTCTGGTTCTTCGCTCAAGAGTGAGGATTGTCATCTTGTGGATAGTAGCTAATTTGAGGAAAGTAGAAAGAGAAAAAGATTTGGAAGAAGCTCTTAGAAACTACCAATGGATGACATCGATATGGAGTTTCCCATAGGGCATTAGAATTTCCTATGTTCAGATAAGAAATTGTGGTTTTCCTTTGTTTGATGAGTCAATCTTAGTAGATTATAGGGGTAGTTATGTTAAAGATTGTCTCTTTTGGCTACAATTTCTTTTAGGAGTGTAGCAATAGTTTTTGTTACACAGAGGCAAAGACAATTTATACTTTTTTAGACTTTCATATTCTTACTACTTTCAGTTGGCTACACTTAGTTTGATACTTTGGGCATTAATGTATGTTTTATTTCTCTTATTAATAATATATTACTTGGCCTCAACCTTTTTGTTGATGAAACAAATGTGTAATAATTTTCTATGAAGAAACATAAATTTTGAGTGTGATTCATACACTATTTTTCAAAAATTTCAATTAGAATTAATAAATTGTAGAAACATCTCACTATCTATTTTTCAATTTTATTTTATTTTATTTGTGTCTTCTTTCAAATTGATACCCGACCTCACTTTTTATAGTATTTTTCATTTTATAAAATGAATTTTTCATTTTATAAAATGAATACATGAAAGTAAATTTAGCTCATATTAGAGTTAAAAGTTTTGTGTCTTGTTTAGAATGTAAAAATATTTTTATATAATTGTTTTATTGATTTTATATAGGAATGTAATGGTGAAAAGTGAAATTTATATATTTATGTCATTTTTAGGTTGGAGAATTTTATTATTTACATACGTTTATGAGAAAGGAGTAGGTATTTTCGATGGAGTGTATTAAGGGAAGTAAAAGGTAAAGAATTGACTTATGATTTTTTAAATTATTTTTAAGTGTTAATGCACAAGGTGGTAAGGCTATTGCCACTACTATAAATCTGAATTTTCATTCACATTGAAGCCTTGTAAGATAAAATTTATTATTCTTATGAGTTTATGAAAGTCTATTTTTTATTAAATTGCATATTTCTTTTAAAGAAACCTTTTTTTGGATTTAATTGTTGTGAGTTTTTAACACATTTCTTGATTCTTGAATTCTTGTTGAAGAGTTATGGATTGAATTTATCGAAGTAACTTGATTTTGTAGGTTTGTGGAAGATTTTTGTGATAATTTCAATAAGAGCCCAAAATTCAACCATAGAAGAGATAAATGCAAGATTGGCTAAAGAATATAAAATATATTTATATAATTATTTTATTGATTAGATATATGAAGGTAATGATGTCATGTAATTTATATGTTTATGTTAATTTTGGGTTGGAGAATTATGTTGTATACACAAATCTATAAGAGGAATAGATATTTTCATAATAGGATATGTAATAAAATCAAAGGTAAAGAATTAAGTTCTAGTTTTTATTTTATTATCTAAGGATTAATGCACAAGGTAATGTTATTATTGACACTATCATAAATTTGTTTTTTCCTTCACATTTGAACCCTTTTAAGATGACTTTTTTTTTGAAATTATAGAAGTTATTTTCCCATTAAATTTCACATTTCTTTTATAGAAATTTTATTTTTTATTTACATGTAGTGAGTTTGTTAATACATTTTTTGATTCTTGACTTCTTGTTGAAGCATATTGTTAACCAACTGATGGTGATGATGATGAAGACCGAGATAAGAGGTATAAAAGATTGTAGAAGGATTAGATCAATTGTTATGTTTTCATTGATGTCAAGCAAAAGATTTCAAAATTTTATTGAGTTGTCATGTCATTTGAAGTATGATATAAGTTGAGTGGGTTAAAGAAAAGAGGAAGTGAAAAGTTGTGAAGTTGAAGAACTTAATTGGCATATAATACAAATCAGACAATGATAAGGTAATATTGGTATAGTTTTTTTCTACTTTACATTTGATGATATCCAGTCCATAAATGAGAACAGTCAATTCGGTAAAGGAAATAGTTCAATTACCGAGCTAGAAGAAGTTTGTTTGTAAAAGGAAAGTGTGTTGGTAAAGACACTGAGACACTGAGAGAAAGACAACACACCAAGTGCATGAAGTTAGTTACTGAGCATGATACATATTGTATGTTCAAGGATCAGAATGACATGTAATGAAGAGCCACAGTGATCTAGAAGATTCCAAGGATAAAGAAGAGTTAGTTATACAGATCTACGATCAGGAAAATTCAAGATGATGATCTATGGTAAAGATTAAGCCACAAAATTGATAGTACTCATTCCAAGAAAATTTCAAGTCCTGAGGTGATGTTAATAGGGTTCACCGAGTATCAAATTCATTGAATCAGTTCATAAAGTTGATCTGATGATTGAGAGTAAATGAAGGAAAACCTAATCAAGGAGATTAAGAGGCAAAACTGAGTCTGTTTAAAGGATTAATTTGAACAAAAGAGAAGTTGGCAAGTTGAAGTGTGGATGTGCTACCGAGTATAGCAATGAAGAAGGAAAAGGTGAAAATATGAGTCTAGAGTAGAGACTGATGAAGTGTTGAGGCCAGTAGTCAAAGAGCGCATAAGGGATCTGATCAAGAAAGAAGTAGTTGCAGTATTACAGATCAAATTCTATAATGTTGCTTAATAAAATTTGTACCAAGAAAATCTCTTAACTGAGTGGACTTAACATTCTTATTGTAAATCCTTATGAAAGGTGACATTCTAGAAGAACGTTCAAAGCCCTTTAACCAGGCCACTCCTAACATGGTGAAGATCCTAACAGATCTAAGGCAAATCCCCTAAAAGGGTCACATTTGCTAATGTGCATTGTAATATTTAACATGATTAGCTTTTAACCAAGTGTACTTCAGAAGAGTATTTTTATTTGTGGGTGACAAATCCCACATATTTTTTTTCCCTAATTGGGTTTCCTCGATAAATAATGGTGTCATATGTGTTGAATGTTTATTGTGCATGTTATTTGCTGATTACTTAAGTTGTTGATTGAAATAGTGAAGTTATTGTTGATTCTCTTATCATTGAAGTTTGTCTTACTGAGTTGAATCAGAGTTTAAGTTTTTAAAGTTTAAAGAATCACTATTTTCTGATTCATCCCCCCGTTCTCAGTAAACCAACAATTGGTATCAAATTTGAGTACTCTAAAGAGATAAGTTTAAAAGACTTGAGTAAAATATCCAAAGATGTATAAGAGGGAGGAACCAAATTTTAATAGGGATAACTTCTCTACATGGAAAAGCAGGATGAGGTTGCACTTGTCTGGAATTGGAGAGTATGTATTATACTATGTAGCAACAAGCCTTGATCTCCTACCCTATCCTCCACTAGGGTCTTCAATAGTCCTCTTCTCTAGCCTAGGTAGGGTTCTTCAATAACCCTAACCTTCAAGGATCCCCTCTCAAGATCCCACTCAAATTTAGCTTGAGTACACCAACAAGAAAATCAAACTACTTCAACACCTAGTCATAGTGCTCTTCTTACCCTTCTTCACAAACTGATCCAAATGGGTCAAGAAATATTCCATATGGAGAGGTAGTCTCCTAGATTTTTGATTTTATCCAATCCAACGTCCACAAACTCCTTTTTCACTAAAACCCTAAATGAGTTCCAAGAATAAAGCTAAATTAACCGAAAATACGACTACAAGCATTAGGCCTAATTAGGCTCTTTTCTGTAATAACTTGTAAAACTCCTTAACAAGTTGGAAATATAACACTGCATACTGATACACTAAATAGTTTCTAGGTCTTGGTTCCCAAAAGTGTCCGTACAGTGACTCCTATAACCATGCCTAAAAATTAGGGTTTCTAAGCATTAAGTTTGTCTACACAAAGGAACTTGTTTCTTGTATTCAAAAATCTTCACCCAATAATTTCCTTCAAATTGGGGCTCCTCCAAACACCACACTACCTCTCCAAAATCACTTATTGAAGAAATTAATGCTTTCAATCTCTTCCATTAGCTCTGCAACCTTCTGTGATCCCTAGCCATGAACCTCTGGCTCACCTAGGGCATCACATTAAAATTATCTCCCATAATTTCCATGGCTCCTCCTTCACTATACAATATTAATTGGATTCATCTCCCTAATCCCAAAGTCCCGTGCAAACTCCACGGTAGAAAGAGGACTTATGACCCCATTTCCAGAAGTGGCTTGGTTCAGACCAACGTCTGGTTAGAAATCAAAAGAATTTACAAAAACAACTAAAACAAAAACAAATAGAAATATACCACTACAAAGAATCTTAAAACATGTTGCCCTAACATTATTAGTAGTTAAAATAAGAAATATAATCCAAGAAAATGCAAAATGCTCAGAAATACAAGAACTGTAATTGTTTCATTGATCACACAGTCCGTACAATAGCTTCTCAAAATTCACCAACCTGTTCACAAGGTCAAGGGAAGTCTACTATAGGTGTCCAAGTACCTAGCTTGAGAGTTCAAATAGTTAAGGAATCACCTTGTCCAAAAATATAATCTTGCAACAAATGTTGTCAATGACAACATTGACAACTTTTACATCTTTTTGGGACCTTGACACAAAACATGATCAAACATCATAATAAATTAACCAATAGAATAATTAGGCTAATTAAACATAAAATAGGCCTTGTATATCCCTACTTTTCTAATTTGACCCCTGGATGGATCATTTACAACAGTTGATCCAATATTGGCCATATGGACCAAATGAACAACTTTGGATATTACTGAAAATAAAAGAACTAAAGACCTAAGTAGACCTCCTCATCTAACTCCAAAAATCATAGGATCTAACTTGTCCCCTTATTCCCTAGTGGTTTGGCTAGAACCACTACAAGCCAAAAATACTTAGAAACCCTAGGTTACTTTCTAGCCCTACCTAGGTGCTCCTGCACCATACTCCCCCACAAGGGAAAGTTATGTCACTCCTTTGGAAAAAAAATCTTCAGAGATGCCCACCTTTTTTAAGTCTGCTTCTAAAATCCATGAGGCCTCTGATTCAGGCCTATGCTTCCACTTGATTAGGTGTTGCATGTACACCGTTTGCCTTATAGTCTTCTTGACTCTTGAGTCTAGAACTCTGTCAGCTTCCAACTGTGGCTTGGGAGGTAATATAGTAGCCTCAAAATCACCACTGATCCCTTGACTATTTTTACCCTTCTCATCTATCTTCCCTTTGAACTAGATTAAGTTGTGTACATTGAAGACCAGAGATATGCTCAAATCTGATGGTAAGTCTATCTTGTATACATTAGCCCCATATTTGGCTATGATCTTGCAAGTTCCCACCCTCTTCATCTGAATTTTAGTAGGGAAACCTTTCTGTAACCTAGATTTGTTCAAATGAACCATCACATAGTCACCTATCTCAAACTGAATATCTCTCCTCTTTTCATCAACTTTGACCTTCAACTTTTGTTGACTATCTTGGATTGTCTTCTTGACTTGATCTTGTATCTCCTTCATGGTTTGGGTAAAATCCTCAACATGCCCACTCCTATACTCCATGCCTCCAAGATCCCTAATCTCACACACACCCCTTGGGTGCATCCCATAAACTATCTCAAATGGGCTTCTCCTTGTAATTATGTTCTTACTGTCATTGTAGGAATATTCTACTTGGGGAATAACCACATCCCATGTTTGACCATAATCCTTAGTTAGGAACCTCAATAGGTTACCCAACACTCTATTGACCACCTAAGTTTGGCCATTAGTCTGAGGGTGGTAAGCTGAACCAAAAGACAATTTTATTCCTAATCTATTCCACAAACTTTTCCAGAAATGGCTCATAAATTTCACATCCCTATTTGAAACAATACTTAGGGGTAAGCGTTGAATTCTAACAATCTCTTTAAAAAAAAAAAATTCTATATGACTAGCATCATGTGTAGTCTTGCATGGAATGAAATGTATCATCTTACTAAATCTATCAACCACTACATAAATTATATCATATCCTTGCTTGGTTTTGGGTAGACCTACTATGAAGTCCATTCTCACACATTCCCATGGCCTATTAGGGACTGGTAAAGGTTGATATAAACCTACATTACTGATTCCTCCTTTGGCTTTTATACATATGGCACACTACTCCATATACCTTGTAACATCTCTTACCAATTTTAGCCAATGGTAGAACCTTTGTACAAGCTCCAAGGTTTTGTTCATACCAAAGTGACCACTCAAACACCCATTGTGTTTCTCCTATATGAGATTCTCTCTCATGGAGCCTCTTGGCACACATAACTGATTGCCCTTAAATAAAAATCCATTTTGCAAAGTAAAATCAAAGAATTTTCTATGAAAGTGATTCTGAAATATCAACACACACCTTGTATGCTTCACCAAAATCTTCATCTACCTTGTAGAGATCTCTGAAACTATCAATCCCAATGCTATTCAACTTAATTTCTTGGACTGTCAACAATCTCCTTCTTAGTGCATTTGCAACCTTGTTTAGTTGCCCTTTCTTATGCTTAATTGTAAATGTGAATGCTTGCAAATACTCTATCCATTTCAGATGTCTAATGCTTAGTTTCTCCTGTGTATTTATGTAACTAAGGGCTTGGTTGTCAGTGAACACAACAAATTCTTTGGGCAATAGATAATGCCTCCACTTTCTAAGGGAATAAACTAAATAATATAGTTCTAAGTCATAAGAAGAGTATTTCTTCTTAGCATCATTTAATTTATCACTAAAGAAGGCAATTGGCCTACCTTCTTGACGCAATACACCCCCTACTACCATTCCACTAGCATCACACTCAATAGTAAACAATTTCTCAAAGCTTGGCAATTGTAGGACAGGTTGAGTGGCTACTTGTTTCTTCAACAACTCAAAGGATTTCTCTGCTTCTATGGTCCACCTAAACTTAGTTTTGACTCCACCCTTAATGGTATCTAATAAAGGAGCACAAATACCACTAAATTTCCTAATAAACTTCCTATAAAACTGGGATAATCCATGAAAACTTCTTACCTAAGTTGCTGTGGTAGGTGGATGCCAGTTTAGGATAGCTACCACTTTGTCTTGATCCATCTTCAAAGATCCTTTGGACACTACAAAGCCTAATTATACTAGTTCCTGCTTGAAGAACTCACATTTTTCAAGGTTGATAGTGAATTTCTCTTTACGTAATCTCTGCAACACTGCCTCTGCATGCTTGATATGCTTGTCCTTTGTCTTGCTAAATATCAGTATATCATCAAGATATACAACTACAAACTTCCCTGTGAAGTCCTTGAGCACTTCATTCATGAGCCTCATGAATGTGATCGAAGCATTTGTGAGGCCAAATCACATCACAAGCCATTCATATAATCCATCTTTGGTCTTGAATGCCATTTTCCATTCATCTACTTCTTTCACCCTGATTTGGTGATAACCACTCTTCAAATCCAACTTGGTGAAGTAAATTTCCCCTCCAAGGCAATCCATGAGATCATCAATCCTAGGTATGGGGAACCTATACCTTATTGTGATTCTATTTATAGCCCTTGAATCTATGCAAAGTCTCCATTTTCCTCCCTTATTGGATGCCAACACAACCGGGACTACACATGGGCTTATACTCTTTTTGATCAAGCCTTGATCCAAGAGTTCTTGCACTTGCCTTGCCGCTTCCAAATTATGATAAGGGGTTATCTTATAAGCTACCTTATTAGGCAAAGATGCACTGGGGACAAAGCCTATCTAATGACTTATTACTTTCCTAGGAGGTAAGGTAGTAGGAGTGCCATCACTCACTATGTCTTTATACTTCTAAAGAAATGTTTGTATCTCTTATGGTAATGTCTCCTTGACTTTCTTTTCTCCCTCCTTAGGTCTTAGCACAATGACACACCCTTTATTATCATCATTCTTGAGACCCATCACAAACTCCTTTCCACTACACAACATGATGTTAGGAGTCTTGGACAGTGGCTCCTCCTCTTCTAACAAAGATTGAATCTTGAAATTTTTTCCTCCTTTCTTGAATGTGATGGGATTCTCCTTCTCATCATACAGTGCCCCATTGTCAAATTGCCAAGGTCTTCCTAACAACAAATGACAAGCATCCATTGGTAGGATATCACACAACAGCTTATCCTTATACCCTACTATAGAGAATTCCACCCATGTATGCTCATCTACCAATACACTTTGGCCTTTGTTAAGCCATGTCACCTTATAGGGATTTACATGGGGTATTTTGGTCAACTTGAGTTTGTTGACTTCTTCCTCTAAGATGATATTGTCAATGGAGCCAGAATCCACTATCACCTTGCACACTTTGCCAAGGATATTGCATCTTATCCTAAACAATGCCTTCATTTACTACCACCTACTCACACCCACCCAGGACGTAGGATACCACCTATCTACAGAGGTGATGAATTTGGTCCAAAGTTACGGGCATTACTATATACAGTTTCAACAACATACATACATAAGGGTGACCGGCTTCTCTGAGAAACCCTACTTGTGGCCCAAACATTGTGGGGACAAGGTAATTCTCTTGGAGTATTGCAGGTAGATAATGGAGCTGCATGCATTCTATGCCTAGAAGAAGGTAACAAATATTCCATTCCCAATCACTTGTGGGAATTATTCATGCAGTCTGGCTGCCGCTAAAGAAGCAGATAATGAGCTTAAATGATATAACCTGGCAGAATTTTACTTAGTGCAGAAACATTTTGATCCACATGGAAAGATTGTAGCGGCACTTCCCTAGGCATTAGAGCCCCATCAATATCACATGGAAGACTTCTGGGAAGATTTCTAGGACGACGTGGAAGTCCGGGGGCAGCATTATGTCAGGATGACCATAGGAATGATGGAAATATTGAAGCTCTGGAGATTCCTGAAAGACTTCTTAGACGCCAGCTCGATGGTCGATCCCCAGTACAAAGCAAAGGGGATTGATAAATTGGCCCTCCCACCAGTGAAATGGGATGCCCAGGAAGGGCCCACTATTGAAGAGTTCACTCACAATGTGGTTGAATGTACCCACCTCTATTTCAAGAAGGTGTGCCCCAGGAGTGTCCGCTGGGCTGCCCAGCCGATACCAAAGTTAACCTCGGGGGCCGAGACTTCTTCACAGGGAGGAGACAAAGGAAAAGGGATAATGAAAAATCCAACTGTGTAAGAAATACCCATAAAAGAGAAAATAAAACAATCAGTAGCAGCCTCCCAACAAATGAGGGAGAAATTAATCACGCGGTTGGCAACCTTGGTGTCAATGACCAGACCTGTTCGTCGTCCCTCATCTCCTTCACTGGTGGCTTTGATGGTTAAGGTGACTAGGGTAGACCCAGAAGAACAAGTAGTACTAAGGAATGCGGGGCCACCCTTAGTCACTAGAAGAAAGAAGAGGCTTAACCAAAAGCCCAAGATATAGCAGGAGCTGGGGATGCCCCAGATCCTACAAGTTGAGATCCTTTCTTCTGATTCCTCAAAACCAGAGAGGGAACCAGAGCCTACTGATGTCCTAACCAATCCTCCCCCATAGGATGAATTTGATGATATTTTTGCAGTCGATGAGTTCAGGAATCTACAGGGGGACATCAAGAAAATAGAGGCTGAAGTCCCAGTGCAAGAAGAAGCTTTGGAATAAGAACCTGCGCAAGAGCAGGAAGAGCAAATGGAAGAAGAGAAAGAAATAGAACAAAAGATCACCTCCAAGGTCCTAGAGACAAATAACATAGGAGTGGACCAACATAAGAAAATTGAACAAATGACATCCACTGAGGGAACTGAATGTACGGGAGCAACCATAACCTCAGCCACCGCGTTCCAAATGCCACTCCCCGGAATGAACTTTGGGTAGGTAATCATTGTGGCCCAAACATTAAATCTTGGCCTGGAGCCTCCCCCATTGCCAAAAGATATACCAGTGGAAGAGGAAATCCCAGAAACAGAGGTTGAGGAATAAGAAGAAAAACAAGAGGAAGAAACCCCCGAGGTGGCCGACAAAGACCCAGACATGGCCGAAGATACAAGTGACAAAGCAGAAGAAACAAATGTCACTGGGGGAGATACTACCGATGAATTGAAAGATATAGGTAGGGAGCCAAGCGGGACCCATACCACTAAAGAAGAAGAACAACAAGATACCAGGGAAGAACCCAAGGAACAAGCTTTGGCTAATAAGCCACCCCTGCCACCACAGTGGTTACTAGAGACCAAGAAAAGAAAAGCTCCACCAGCCCCAAAGCTCATCTCTCCCTAGCTGAGATGATGGCTCAGGTCCAGGATCGACCGAAGGCCAAGAAAGCCTGGATGGTTCATACTCTTCGAACCAGGCTGGGTGGAGAAATAGTTGCAGTTGTGGCAACACCTCCCCCAGACGCTTATGAGGCAACTACCGAAGCTGGAGATTATTATATCATGGAGATATCACTGAGAAAAAGGGGAAAATAGGGTGAAGTAAACCTGTTGAAAGAAGCGACCAGAGCCGTGGAGGCCCGTTATGAAAAGGAGGCCCAAAGGCTCAAAGTGGAAAAGGAGAAGACTACAAACCTTATGGGATTGCTAACTGAGCTGGCCTGGCCTATTAGTGCCTTTCCTCTGGAGGCCTCCACATCTGATGCTCCACTACCACAGAGCGACATAGACTCCCTACAAGCAATGAAGAAGAAGGCCCAAGTGGTCGATGAGTGGGTCACTCTACAGATAGGAAACACCTGGCGCTTCCTGGTATCCACCCTCCCAAACTTGTATACAGCCCGCCACATTCTACATCAGGTAGAAACTATTATCAACATATGGGAGGGTGATATAGAAAATTATGAAGCATGGAAGGTAGAACTCGAGGAACTCCTTGGCCTTGGGTAGGAAATGGTATCTGAGTCTGGGATTCTAGGAGAAGAATCATTCAATTTTTTGAGGACCCAATACTCTAGACTTGACCTCACATTAGAGGTTCTCAAGCAGCTGGTAGGGATTCTACATGATAAAATCAACACGGTCCAATATTCTTCAAATTTGTATAAGGCATTTGTCACGAAGGTCTCTGAAGCTCATCCGTTCAGCACTAACACATGCACACTGGAGGAATACATTTTGGGGAAGTTTGATAAATTAGTGGAGTCAAGATATCAATCCCCGGAGGGAGTAGATGGAACTCAAATGGTGAGACTGACTCGCGTGATCCTTAGTGGTCATGATGCGGCACAAATGGCTGATGAATTCAAGAGGAATGTTCCAGAGCTAGGAGAACAGATCGAGGTGGCCAAGTACCAGCGGTTCGGCCTCAAAGAGATTGATGAGGATGGAATCTCCCACCTCCTCCAAACCTTCAATGATAACAAGCAACAATAAAGTTTCTCTGGGGCTGGAGAAAACCCAAGCATTTTGTATTCTTTATTCTTTCAAAACATAGGTTCCCAGATCCCGAAGTCCCAGATCCTAAATTTTGTATTCTTTCAAGTGATCTGTGTCCTGGTCCCTGAGGCTGACCGGTCACTTTCAAAAGTGATTAGTAAATATTTTTAGAGGGTAGTTGGCTACATTGAGGCACATCAGATCAACAGTTGGTCCTCTGATGGATGGTCTTCTTGAGGCGCCGCTTCGGATAGACACTTGGCACATTGGAGACAACACGTCGCATTTCTCATTTATGAGGCATGTAGCCTCAATCCCTGGGGAATTGGATTTCTTCTTTATCTTTCTCAGCTCTCTTCTCAAGGCCGATTCTTCTACTCCATCCTCTTGTCTTATTCTTCTAACATGTTAGACCTTCTCCATCTTGAGGTCTTTTGTAAAGTGGTCCAGGTAGTACCGGCCACTGGATAATATATTTTATGGTAAGATGTAAACTAGGGTTAGGGTTAGGGTTAGAAGAAAATGTGTATAAATAGTAAGTCCGGCCCTTTTCCAAGGGTCAATGAAATTGATGATTTTGCAGTCCATAGTAACAGAGAATCAGTGTTTTCATTTCAATTGCAGAGCTCAATGCTCCTTGGTCTTAAATGCTTTCAGTAGTTAGATGCTCCCTTGGAGTCACCATTATACCATGCACCAGTGCTTGCTGGAAGGAATTTTGATGAAGAAGAGATGGTTCTTGCAATGACGTTGTTGGCACTTTGTCTTCTAAGTTAATGGTATTTTATGTTCAATGTTCTTCATGTCTTCTGCTCTGATATTTTAAGTAGATTAATGACCTCCTTCCCCTTGCTACTGATCAAATATGAGCTGATGGTTGTGTATTTCTTCAGTATTTAGTGTAGTAAATCAGAGCTTTATTAATGTATTGAATGATTAAACATAACTATAGGTAGATGAAATACTTCTAACCCTACATGATCTTTTTTATTTTATTTGCTAAGTGTAGAATGCTTACAGAAACCCCACCTTCCTGAATCCCCTTAGAGATCGAGTTGAAGAAACTAGCTATCCCCCTCAAAAATAGTCACATCTCCCAACTGAGCCCCGCACTGTAGAGACCCGACCCTCAAGTGCTTAGAGGCCCAGGGAATCTCATTTCCTCAGATAACCTTTGCAGGCAAAGTTGGCCAGTACCCTGGTACCCGATGACAACTTACAACTATTGGAAGACCCGATCACCAAAGTCTCGCCAATAGAAACTAGCGCTAGAAGGAGGGCATGAACTCGTCCCCCTCTCCAGATTTTGATTTTACATCTTCCAAGGGTTCCCCAAGCCATAGTTTTAGGAGTCAAGCCTTCAGCCGGATTGATTCTTTCTCCATAGTGAAATTTGAGAGAATGCTTAGGTCAGCCCCAAACCCTGAAAGGTTTGTCAAACTCGAGCCTCCTACTTGAAAGAAGTGGACCCCAAAAATCACACCACCCACCATTGTCTGGGGGTCTAGTACACTACAAAATATCCCAACTCCTCAGACAGCCCTGGAAAGTAGCGTTCAACTTGCTCAAGCCTCAAATCCCCCAATGGCTACATATTTTGGTAACACCGGTTCCCCTATGGGAACTTTTTCAGGCGCAATCAACGACTTACCCTCGCACCCGGAGAAAATTTTCCCACGATATGAGCACCTAGGCTCACAAACCACAGAAGAAAATTTATAGGCATATAAGGATGCCATGAATCGGCATCAGATCTAGCATGAGGATGTTGTGACCTGGATGTTTCCCCTGTCTTTAGGACAGGGTGAGCTGAAATGGTACCTGAACCTTCCTGCCAACTCCATCAACAGTTGGCAGGACATGGACGATGTCTTCTTGGCGGCCTTCTGCGTACATGTGGACCTAGCTTGGTCCCATAGCCAGTTCATCTCCATTAGAAAGGAACCCAATGAACCCCTCACAACATTCAATCATCGGTTCCAACATGCCTTGAAGTGGTGCACGGGCCCTTTCATTCCATCCCTGGAAGTAACCATACAGACATATCTCAACACGATGGACCCCTTCGTTGTCACTCTCCTCTGGAGAACAACCGTCGCGGGTGACCAAGATACTTTGGCAAAAGTTTACAACCTAGCCTTAGGGCTATCCCATGGCCTCAACAAATCCCTGGGCGAGATTGGGAAGAGCATGCCCTTCAACATGATCCCCAGTGAAACTGCGTATGCTGGGGGATATAACCCCAATCTGGCAATGGGTGCCCCCACAATGGCAATGAATCCCCTGCCACCACTGATAGACTAGTAGGCCTGGTATGTTTACCCACCCTAGACTCAGGAAATACCGGGTCTGGAAGCATTCCCTTGGAACTAGCCACGACAGGCACAACCTCAGACACAACCACCTAGAGTGCCATTCTTTCAGTCATCTGCAGTTGGGGGATTGTCGCCCTCAACTCCGGCGAATACAGTTGCCTTCCCAGGGAACCAACAACAACCATCACATTGTGACACAAACACTCAGTTGACCACCAAGGTTGAATCCCTCTAGTGAATGTTGTCCACCCTGATTGTGGACATGGGTCAATTGAAGTCGGGGTCCTACGCACCCCAAAATTTCAATTCCCAAAGAGGGAATATTTTATCTGGCTAGCAAAAGAACAATGCCGAGGGAAGAAACTTCAACAATGGGCCTCAACCCAGCCAACAACAATGGAAAAATAATGTGAATACTGGGGGTCCACCTCCAAATGAAAATGCCCACCAAGGTGGCGCTGGACCCTCACATTTTACACCAGTCACAGACTTCCAGCCCATGACCAATTGGTGAAGATTTCACAACACAGGCTCCCACAACAAGGTTAACTGTGCCACATTGGAGAAGGTCATCATGATCTCCCAGCTAGACAAACAACAATCGCATGATGCTACTCCCACAGAGCCTCCTGTGCAAGAGTTAACCCACAGTGCATTCACCTGTGAGACCATCTTCTTCAGATCTTCTGGAGAAGATGAAGAAGAATCCAAATTTCAAGGATTCTTTGATGAATCAATCCAACCCTTTTAGGCTAATGCCTTCACTAACCAACGGACTCTATATAATACTTAGAGTCAGGCTGGAAAATGACCAGCTTACATGCCTACACCTCCCACCAGGGACACTCCTCCCTGGGATAGCGCAACTGATCAACCCACCCCTCTAAAAGGTTCTAACTCTAACCAAGAGAAAGACCTGGCCAAGGGAGGTCACCAATAATTGGGATGAAGGTTCAACATCACAAAAGTGTTAGAACAAACCACCACCTCCATGACTTTGATGGAGGTTTTTCTGAATTGTCCTGAGCAGAAGAAGTCTCTTCTAAAACTCTTGGTAAACCTGGAAGATGTCAGTTGCCTGCCTAAAACTGTCTCTTTTGAGTATGCCAACGCGGCTGTCTTCCAGGGAAATAATGAAGATCCTCTCTTCCTACTAGGCCTGAACATCCAAGGCAAAAACATACATAACTGCCTAGTAGACTCTGGAGCTTCAGGAAACATCGTGCCCTTATCCATATGCCAGAAGCTTAGATTTTGCCCCACCCCATCTAATGGTGCAGTGATTCAATTGGACAAAACCACTATGAAAATGATGGGAGAATTGAAGAACGTTCAGATATAGATTATCCAGGACCCCAAGATAGCCAGCATAATTGATATCCAAGTGATGGACATCCCCAAGACTTATGGGATGTTATCAAGTCAAAATTGGTCTAAGTCCTTGAACAGATACTTTTCTAAAGACTTTTCCCACTTATGGCTCCCCAGGGAAGGAGAATCAAACAAGATACGGGTTGAAAGTGAACCCCAAATGAAGCAAGCCCTTACTAAAGTTAGGAGGGTTAGTGAAGTCTTCTTCTCTGAGACTTCCCTAGGGGTGTACCAACCATTTGAAATCTTAACATTCGATTTCACCCCTGGGGAGGATCCCACAGTTTTGCAGAGAACCTAAGACCTGAAAGAAAAGTTGAGGGTTGAGGTTGACTCTCAAGGTGCCACAGTTACCCCTGCCACACTCTTGTTCAGTACTTAGTGCCGAGTACACTATCAGAAACATTAAGAGCTAGAGTGTGAACTTTGCCTTTCCATCGCTACCTGGCACATTGACGCCCTCCAGAGCAAAGAACATATGACTGATTCCCCGAAACACGGTATCCTTACTGGAAGTACTTTAGTGCCATTTCCTTGGGGATCTCACCCTCTAATCCCTCCGGAGGCAAACCTCACCCCTGCGCCAATAGTGAGGGAGGAAGCTCCTCCCAAGTCTCCTAAGAACAATCCAAAGACCACTCCCTCTCCCCAGCCCTAGACTACAAATAATGATCTATGGACGCTTAAGTTTGATGGGTCCCAGTCCAAATAAGGCTATGGGGCCAGAGTAGAATTAATCAATCCTACAGGCTTCAAATCAACTACATAAACAATGTTACAAAATACAAGGCTTTGGTCCTTGGACTCTTATTTGCACTAAGGAAAGGAATCACCCACCTCCAAGATCTAGGTGATTTAGAGTTGGTTGTCAAACAGGTCTGGAGTCAATATACATGTCATGACAAGAGACTGGCCGCATACCGCAATCAGGCTTGGAGCCTTATTGAATATTTTGATGCCTTCCGCATTGATCTTATTCCTCAGCGACAGAATTATGTCCCGGATGCCCTCGGTGTGTCTGCCAGCAAACTTGAGCCCATGGCCGGCTCACGACTCTAGAGATTTTCAGTTGAGATGATCCCCACCCTCTCCAATCCAGATAATGTCACCCACTTTCAAGTTTTTGTGGATGACCAACACATTCTAGCCTTCATGGCTAATGTTGGTGTCTTTGAGGACCAGATAGTGGAGGAATGAGACCATGACGATACTGGACAAGGGGATGAAGATGATGGGATCATGGACCTACCTACCAACACCATCCCTAAGGGGATGGTCACGCTTGAATGTATCTTTGACTTGGACCCTCGGGGCTGGGAGAAGATGTCATCCTCCTCTGAGAGAGGAAAATTTGAGAAAGTAAACATTGGCCAACCCGGTGAAGAAAAAATGGTACACATTGGCACCTCCTGCTCTCCTGAGGAGAAGGAGAAGATTCTCGCTATTCTCTGAGAATACATAGACGCGATAGCATGGGGATATGAGGATTTAAAAATATATGACACATCTATTATGACTCATACCATTCCCCTAAAACCCAATGCTAAGCCTTTTCAGCAAAAATAATGGCCAGTCAACCCACTTATCGAGCCTCTAATTCATCAGGAGGTGGAGAAATTATTGTTAGCCTAGATAATCATTCCAATCTGGCATACCATGTGGGTCACCAACTTGGTCCCTATTAGAAAGAAGAGTGGTGAAATTTGCCTTTGCATGGATTTCCAAAATTTGAATAGAGCCTCCAAAAAAGACAATCACCCTCTCCCTTCGTTGGATGAGGTGTTGCAGATAGTGAATGGGTCCCAAATGATGTCATTCTTGGATGGGTACTCCGGATATAACCAAGTCACGGTTAAGTACAAAGACAGAGAGAAAATGGCATTCACCACCAAGTGGGGAATGTTTGCATATAGGAGGATTCCCTTTGGCTTAATTAACGTAGGGGCCACATTTCAAAAGGCTATGGACATCACATTCGAGGGCCTTGTGAATCAGTGCATAATCATCTACATAGATGATCTGACCGTCTTTTCCCAGGACAGGCGTGACCATTCCACCCACCTCGCCTAGATCTGTGAGAGATGTCACTGGTATGGAATATCCCTCAACCCCAAGAAATTCATATTCAGGGTCACTAAAGGGAAGTTTCTCAGGCATATCATCTCCAAGAAGGGTATATCCATAGACCCTGAGAGAGTTGAAGTGCTCCTAAACTTACAAATTCCTGACAACAAGAAGGAGATGCGATCTTTCTTTGGAAAGATCAACTTTGTCCGGCGGTTCATCACTGGATTCACTGAGATAGTCAAACCACTCAACAAAATGATGAAAAAGGATACCAAGATTGAGTGGAGTCCTGAAGCAAAGTAGACATTCACCCAGATCAAATAGACAATAATGGAGGCACCTGTCCTGGCTAGTCCAGACTACTTCCTCCCATTTTACATTTACTCCTTTGCTTCGCTGCATTCTACCATGGCAGTTTTAACTGAAAAGGTCAAAGGGGAAGAATGAACCATAGCTTTCATGAGCTCCCTCTTTAAGAATGCTAAAGTCTGGTATTTATCGTTGGAAAAGTAGGCCTTTTCTCTTGTGCGCGTCGTGAAGAAATTCTGGCATTATATTCTCTGGAGCAAGGTGCATGCTATCATCCCAGACCAGGCCGTGAAATCTTTGTTGATGCAGAGTGAGTTGGGTGAAAGACGGGGGAAATGGATGGCCATCCTCTAGGAATACAACTTGGAAATGCAACCCATGAAGATATTCTGAGGCTAGGGACTGAGTCGAGTGATGGCAGAAGAGATTCCCCACATAGAATGTATACCAATCACTCGAGACCCATGGTATACCAATCTAGTATGTCTACTACTAAACAACAAATTCCTGGAGGGGTTACCTCCCAATAAATGTCACACCCTGTGGATGACAAGCGCTCACTTCATGATCAAAAACTCCATGCTTTACCGCAGGAACTACGAGGGAGTGTACCTTCGGTGCATTGACATGGACCAAGCTGTGAAGATGATCGATAAATTCCACGGGCAGTTTGGAACCGGGCATGGCTCAGCCAATGCCACCGCCCATCAGATCCTCCAGGCCAGATACTATTGGCCCTGTATATTTAAATATGTTTACACTCACATTTGGAGATGCCACACTTGCCAAACCCTGACGCATCGTGAGCGTAAGCTGGAAATGCCTTTACAACTAGTGTTTGAGGCTAGGCCCTTCGCCCAATGGGCATTTGATTTCATTGGGGAAATCAACTCCAACTCATCTGCCAACCACTGGTCCATCCTAACTGCAACTGATTACTGCACTCGGTGGTCGGAAGCTATACCTTGCAAGAATAACATGACAGACATAGTTATCAAATTCTTGGAAGAAAACATCGTCACAAGGTTTGGAATGCCCTTTGCTTTAGTATGTGACAATGGTCCGATGTTTTCTTAGGCACAATTACTTGAGTGGACCTACACTCAGAGGATCACTCTGAAGTTCTCCAATAACTATTACCCCCAGGGGAATGGTGTTGCCGAGTCTACAAATAAAAATCTACTTGAAGTGATCAAACACATGCTAGAACAAAATTCCTGGGATTGGAACCAAAAGTTGAGATTTTCCCTTTGGGTAGATCACATCTGAATTAAGGCCACCCTGGGAACCTCCCCATTCCATCTAGTTTATGGCCAGAACCTAGTGTTCCCAATCAACCTACAGATCCCAATTTTGCAGTTTATGCAGGAATTTAGAAATTGGGATAGTATCGTAGAGGTGAGGCTCCTAAATCTGATGTGGATGGAAGAAAAATGAGATGCAGCCCTTGAACATTTAACGCGTCATCAAGCAGTGGTAAAAAGGTGGTTTGACCACAGAGCCCAATATAAGGCTTTTCAGATTTTATACTTGTTCCTACTATGGGACAAGGCCCGGGAGAAAAAAGGCAAGCACACTAAGTTCCAACGGCTCTGGCTCAGACCGTACTTAATTTCAAAAATCTACAGGGAAAATACCTATCACCTTAACACCATGACTAGAGAACCTATCCCATTGCCTATCAATGGCCAGTTTCTGAAAAATTATTTTGAATGAGGTAGGTTTTCCCCAAGTTGTATTTTATATAAATTTCCCTCACTTGTAAATATCCCTTTCCTGGTGCCTTGTTGGGAGGTACCTTGCCTTGTAAATAGTCTTGTTGGCTGTCCTCTAGGACCGTCCTTTTTCTTGGGTTGTTTTCATTTTCTTATCTTGTTTTTGGGTTCCAAAATTTTGTTCTCCTTTTGTGAAGATTGAAATGCTTTGCATAACACCTGGTCTCTGAGATATTGTCTTTAGCACGGTGAACTTAAGAATCTGTTGTTTGTATGGTGGAATCGGTTCGGTCTTCATAGTTATTTTACAAGTTTGGTAGTACATTATGAGTAATCCTCATCGGGTTTATTTTTAGAAGTCTGGTAATCAGTGAACTAAAATAAGGAACAAGTAATTGGACATAGAGGATAGATCGGTTGCACTAAGTTGGTTGACCCAAGTCCGAGTGTTTAAAAGATTCTTTCCGGGCCCAGAGTTTTTCTCCCCCATTTATCATAAAAATAGGTGGAAGGGTGAAAGAAGTACTGCCATTAAAATTAGCTAAGCTTAAGCTTAATGGTGAAAGAAGTACCTCCCTCCCACCCAAAAACACACAGAATAACAAGAAAAAGAAATGGGATAAAAACTCTGATCTCTAGGGGAAAAGAGAAATTCTGATGACTTCAGGGTTTGATATGCTTAGTGCCTCTTCTCTGCTTTTCCCAGAGGTCATCGGCTTGATTTCCTTTCAAAGCACACACTTCATCACTGGTGAAAATATCATGGACTAACTCGCGTATGGCCAAATTTTCTCAGGCATGTTACTATTTGCATGTAAGCTATTTCGAGTTACTCTTTGCATGTAAGCTATTTCGAGTAACGATTGGTTCTAGTTTTGCTAACCATAGATTATGTAGTTCTCAAATGCACCAAGGCATTCATCCCAGATAGTAGCCATTTTTTATGTCCTGCATCCCCGTCCCTAAATTTTGTGTGCAAAATGTTGGGTCCCCCTTTTTTCTTTCTACTTTTGGCTCTTGCCTTGTCTTTTTTCTTTGTTTTCTTTGTTTTCCTTCTCTGGAGTTTTCTTCCCCGTGGTGTTGTTTTTGTTTTGTTGGTCTCTTGTGTCTCCAGGACCCGGTCCCAGAGTCGGTCTTCTTTTTGTTGGGAGCCAAATTTCAGACTCCAGGATTCTTCGCCACGATGTCTTCTTTTTCTTAAGATGGTATCATCGCATGGAATCCCCGGGCCCAGAGTTCAAAGGTATGTCTATCCAGAGTTTGCGGAAGGAAAGGTAACTTACTTTTACCACGAGTATAAATAGAAATTAATTATCATTTTCACACTTACTGCGATTAAACACTTAAGAAATCTTAGCGATTTGAGAGTGATTTTTACAATGATTTAGCGATAATCCAGTGCGAGC
>MU228471.1:2140387-2152403 GCA_018584345.1 Thuja plicata | reverse complement strand
TTCTTGTACTTGGGTACCTGATCAGGCCTTGTTGTCGGGACCCATCTTTCCTGCTTTCTGCAGTAGTCTTTAGCTATTTTGCTTCTCCCTAAGTTACACTTAAGGGGGGGTGTTAGAGTAGTCATATTATAGCTAATAATTAAATCATTTAATTATTAGTATATTATACTCTATGCTTAAGTTATACTTAGGCAGCTTATTAGTCTTTAGGGTTTTTCCCCTTTAGGGTTTCAGTATCCTTTTATAAGGACTCACCGCTTTTCTTTTCATTAAGGAGATTGTATTTTTTAATTCAGTTGTTGATAATATAGAAGTCTTATTTTGTCAACATGGATTGCATGTCTCTGGCTTTTTGGCCGCCATAGCTTCTTCTCTCTTCTTCTGTCTCTGCTTCTTCTCTGTGACAGTCTTGCATGTAGGTGTTCTTGGGTGGATTTGTTTTCCTCAAATCTAACATAAACAAGTTCCAATAACAAAGAAAGATTCACCCAAAATAGGGCTACAAGCATTAGGCCTAATTAGGCTCTTTTTATGCAATAACTTGTAAAACTACTTAACAAGTTGGAAATATAACACTGGATACTTATACGCTTTATCAAGACACTAAATATTTTCTAGTTCTTGTTTCCCAAAAGTGTCAGTATAGTGAGTCCTATAGCCATGCCTAAAAAGAAGGGTTTCTAAGCATTATGTCTGTCTGCACAAAGGAACTTGTTTCTTGTATTCAAAAATTTTCAACCAACCTCATCCTTCAAATTGGGTCTCCTCCACACACCACATTGCCTCTCCACAATCACTGATTGAAGCAATGGATGCTTTCAATCTCTTCCATTATCTCTACAATCTTCTGTGATCCCTAGCCATGCAACTCTGGCTCGTCTAGGGAATCACATTAAAATTAGCTCCTATGCTTTCCAGGGCCCCTCCTTCATTGTAAAATATGTACATGGAGTCATCTCCCTAATCCCAAAGGCCCGTGAAAACTCCATAATGGGAAGAGGACTTATGACCCCTTTTCCAAAAGTGGCTTGGTTCATACCAACGACTGGTTAGAAATCAAAAGAATTTACAAAAATAACTACAACAACACAATTAGAACTATACCACCACATAGAATCTTAAAAAATGCTACCCTAACATAATCAGTAGTTATAGTAAGCAATCTAATCCAAGAAAATGCAAAATGCTCAGAAATACAAGAATTGTAACTATTTCATTGATCACACAGTCTGCACAATAGCTTCTCAAAATTCACCAACCTGTTCACAAGGAGGAGGGAAGTCTACTATATTTTTCCAAGTCCCTAGCCCAAGAGTTCAAATATTTAAGGAGCCACCTTATCTGAAAATAAAATCTTGCAACAAATGTTGTCAATGATAACATTGACAACTTTTACATCTTTTTGGGAACTTGACACAAAACATGACCAAAAATTATAAGAACTTAACCAATAGAATAATTAGGCTAAGTAAACATCAAATAGGCCTTGTGCATCCCTACTTGTCCAATTTTACCCCTGTATGGATAATTTACAATAGTTGCAACAATATTGGCCACATGGACCAAATGAGCACCTTTGGACATTACTGAAAATTAAAGCACTAAAGACCTAAGTAGACCTCCTTAGCTAATTCCAAACATCCTAGGACCTAAATTATCCCCTTATTCCCTAGTGGTTTGGCTAGAACCACTACAAGACAAAAACACTTAGAAACCCTAGGTTACTTTCTAGCCCTACCTAGGTGCTCTTGCACCAACTATCTTGACAATGAGTATTCACCAACACCATTTGGGCCTATGACAGTTGAGAAACTAAGAGAAAGGCAAGATCACACACAAGTTATTATTGAGATATCCTCTTCTCTCATTGACCTAGAGTTCAATGACCTTAAAGGATGTGATACCACAAAATAGATGTGGGATAAGATTACATTGGTATATGGTGGAGATCAACATGTTAAGAAGGAAAAAGCTGAAAGTTTGAGAGACAAATTTGATTCTATGAGAATGAAAGAAGGTGAAACTGTTGCATGGTACAATATAATATTGAAGGAAATTGTGAATACTATCCTAGGTTTTGGAGGGCATATTGAAGAACAAGATGTAACTACTAAACTGTTGAGGACATTATTGCCTATATATGTCATCTGAGTGTTAGTAATACAAGAAATGAGATCCATTCCTCAGATGTCTATTTCACTAGATGCTATAATTGGTAAGTATATTTCTTTTGAGATAAATGAATTTGACAATAGTTTACCTACCACTACTAAGATTGAGTCTGCATTCAAGTTATCTTTGAATATTGGAAATTCTAGAGAGTTTAGATCAAGTGATGGTTATGTAAGTAGTGTGAGTGAAAGGTTTCACGAATACAAAAGTGAGATAGATAAATTGTATGTTGAAGATGAAAGACAAAAAGAAGAGTTTGAAGCTCTACTAGCTTGAAGACTATAGAGAGGAAAATGCAAGTACCGAGGTAAGCAACCTTTGAAATGTTTTAATTGTAACAATATTGGTCACATTGCAGCTAGATATCTTGACAAAGACAATGATGAGAAGAAAGACAACAAAGATAATAACATAAGAGAGAAAAAATTTAGGAGATACTGAGATTTCAATAACAAATGTAAGAAGTCATGCTACATTGGTGAAGAAGGACTAACCGATGATGATACAAATGATGATGAAGGTGAAGAGGTTGTGTATGTTGCTATCAAGGATGATTCTGATGGAGAAAGGTATGAAGAAGAAAAATCCATAATCTCACATGTAAGCAAGAATGATATCTGGATTATAGATAGTGGTTGTTTACACCATATGACTGGTGACACACATAAGTTCATTAATATGGAAGAACATGATGGAGAGTATGTTAGATTTGGTAATGATGCCCTATATCCTATGAAAGGTAAAGGTTCTATAATTCTGCTATATAATACAAAATGTGATGATGTCTATTGGGTTGAAGGACTAAAGTATAATATGTTGAGTGTGGCACAACTAAACAATACATGAAACTAACTAGAATTTCATAATGGAAAGGTAAAAGTATTTGATCAGAACGGAATTTTGATTGCCACTGGAGAATAGTCTAAAGGTAACTAATTCTACCTTGATACTTCTATAAAGAGTTGTTTATTTTCTAAAATTGAGGATGCATGGCGATGACACAGAGGTTTTGTCATGTTAATTTTGAATACTTAATTAAGGTGAGAAAAAAAGAATAGAGTAAGAGGTCTACCGAGATTGGAAAAACCTGAAAATGTCATGTGAAAAGGATGTCAAGTTGGCAAGATGACAAAGTCAAGTTTTACAAGAAAGTCTTACATTACTCAAGGAATTTTGGAATTAGTGCACACTGACTTATGTGGACCTATGAGAAAAAAAATTTATTATGGTAATAGACATTTCATTTTATTTGTTGATGATTATTCAAGAATGATGTCTATCATGTTTTTGAAAGAAATCTCTGATTCTTTTCAAAATTTTAAGTGGTATAAGGCTAGATTTGAAAAGGAGACTGAAAGACAATTAAAGTGTTTGAGATGTGATAGAGGAGGTGAGTTTAAATCTAATGAGTTTACACTCTTCTGCAATGAACATGGAATAAAGAGAGAAATGTTTGCACCAAGGACACCACAAAACAATGGTATAGCAAAAAAAAGAAATAGATCCCTTGTCGATTTTGCAAGAACAATAATGATTGAGAAGGGTATTTCTCAAACATTTTGGAAGGAAGCAGTCAGAATTGAATCTTATATACTAAACCGAGTACAACTAAAAAAAGAGAAAAATAATGAATATAGCAAGAAGGAACTTGAGGAATACCAAAGATCTGTATATGTTCAACCTAAAATTCCTAACACCTAACCTAAATCACAAACTAAGAAGGAAGCTTAAGAGAGAGAACCACCACCAAATGTTGAAAATGAAGAACTTCCACCCCCTACCGAGCCTTTTATAGCCAAGTATGAGAGAAGAAACCACTCACCAAGCAATATTGTTGGAGACAAGAATGCAGGAGTTATGACTAGAAGTAAGGCAAGATATAATACATGTTTAATTTTTGAATTAGATCCAAGAAGAGTAAAAGATAAATTGGAGAATGAAGATTAGGTTAAAGCTATGAAAGAAGAGATAGATCATATTGAAAATAACAACACATGGAATTTGGTACCAAAACCTAAGGATAAAAATGTTATTGGTACAAAGTGGATTTTTAGAAACAAACTGAATGAACATGGAGATGTAATCATAAACAAAGCAAGATTGGTTTGCAAGGGTATGTACAAGAAGAAGGGATTGATTATGCTGAGAATTTTTCACCTATTGCTAGATTAGGACTTAGAATTCTACTACCATATGCAACTTACAAAGGATTTAAAGTTTATCAAATGGATGTTAAGTCTGCATTTCTTAATGGTATTCTTGAAGAAGTCTATATTGAACAACCTGGAGGATTTATTGAGAATACTAACTAGGACATGGTATGTAAACTGCACAAGGGACTGTATGGTTTGAAATAAGCACCCCGAGCATGGTACGAAAGGTTACAGTAATATTTAATCAAGATTGGTTTTCAAAGAAAAAGTAACAATAGTAATGTGTATCTGAAATGTGATAGTAATAATAAGATTTTGATTGCTAAAATTTTTGTTGATGAAATTATTTTTGGAAGAAATAACACATTATGCAGATCTTTTGTTGAGGAGATGAGAAAGTATTTTGATATGTCCATGACAGGAGAGGTTAAATTTTTTCTTGGACTACATATTCAACAAGTCAAGGATGGGATCTACAGATCATACAATCAAAGTACATCAAAGATATCCTAAAGACATATGGTATGGAATATTCAAGACCAGTTGGGACACCAATGGTTACTGGTTGCAAATTATCAAAAGAAGACGAGTCAAAGGAAGTGAATGAGACACTCTACCAATCAATGATTGGTAAGTTACAGTATGTTGTACACAACAAACCTAACATTGCTCATGCAGTAGGTATTGTTGCAATATTTTATGTCAATCCAAAGGAATCACACATGTCTGCAGTCAAACGAATATTTAGATATCTGAAAGGTACTAAGTACTTCGGTCTACTATACAAGAAAGGAGGATATTTTGATTTGAAGGTTTACACTGATGCTAATTGGGCTGGAAACGTTGATGAAAGGAAAAGTATAAGTGGAGGAGCTTTATTTTTAGGAGAATAATTAGTGACATGGATGAATAATAAATAGAGTTGTATATCACAATCTACTATTGAGGCAGAATATGTTTCTACAACTATGAATTATGCAAACATTGTATGGATCAAACATCTACTTGAAGGTATGCAAGAGGAGATTACCGATCCATGTACTATTTAATGGGATAATACTAGTGCTACCAACATATCAAAGAACCCAGTGATGCATTCTAAGACCAAGCACATTTCTATCAAGTATCATTACTTGAGAGAACAAGTACAAGACAAGCATGTGATTTGGAGTATATGAATTCAAAGGAGCAATCAACAGATATATTCACCAAGCCACTACTGAAGGATGCTTTTGAGTATCTTAGAGGTAAATTAGGGGTCCTACCCCTCTCCAAAATTCACAAGAGAAAGATGCATGTTGCATCAATTCTAGGACTCATTAGAATATCTATTTTGTGAGTTGATGCTAGTGTTCACACTTTAGGTGATGTTTGAAGTTGTGAGAAATAAATATGTATGAAATGAGATATCAAAATATTCTAGGTATGATCCACTGCCTGAACAAATATTTCAAGAGTATGTATCTTTGGAAATTTTTTCAAAGAGGGAGAATAAGTGATTGATGACTACAGAGAAAAGATAGAATGAGAAATGAAGAATGTTGATTAAAACAAAGAGGGAGAACAAGAATAAGAAGTTAAGAGAGAGAAAATATAGAATAAAGATATCAAAGTATGCCATCAATGCCAAATAGGGAGATTATTAACCAACTAATGGTGATAATGATGAAGACTAAGATAAGAGGTATACAAGATTTTAGAAGGATTAGATCAGTTGTTATTTTTTCATTAATGTCAAGAAATTAATTTATATCTTTTATTGAGTTGCCATATCATTTCGAGTATGATATAAGTTGAGTGAGTTAAGGAAAAGAAGAAGTGAAAAGTTGTGAAGCTGGAGAACTTAATTGGGTAGCTAATATAAATTAGACAATGATAAGGTAATAGTGGTATAGTTGTTTTCTACTTTACGTTTGATGATATTTAGTCGGTAAAGGAGAATGATCAAGTTGGTAAAGGAAATATTTTAGTTGCCGAGTAGGAATAAGTCTGTTAGTAAAAGGAAAGTGTTTGTCGATAAAGATACTGAGACACTAAGTACAGGAAGTTAGTTACCGAGCACGGTACATATTGCATGTTCAAGGATTAGAATGACATTTAATGAAGAGCCACAGTGATCTGGAAGATTCCAAGGATAAAGAAGAGTTAGTTACATAGATCTACGATTAGGAAAATTCAAGGTGATGATCTATGGTAAAGATTAAGCAGAAAAAGTGATGGTATTCATTCCAAGAAAAGTTCAAGTCCTAAGGTGATGTTAACACAGTTCACCAAGTATCAAGTTCATTGCATTATTTCATAAAGTTGATCTGAAGGCTGAGAGTAAATGAAGGAAAACATAAACAAGGATATTAAGAGACAAAAATGAGTCTATAAAGGATGAATTTGAATGAAAGAGAAGCTGGTGAGTTGATGTGTGGATGTGCTACCAAGTAAAGCAGTGATGAAGGAAAATGTGAAAATCTGAGTCTAGAGAAGAGACTGGTGAAGTGTTGAGGCCAGTAGTCAAAGAACGCATAAGGGATCTGATCAAGCAAGAGCTAGTTGCATGATTGCAAATCAAATTCTATAATGTTTCTCAATAACATTTGTAGCAGGAAAATCTCGTAACTGAGTGGACTTAACAGTCTTATTGTAAATCCTTGTGAAAGGTGAAATTGTCGAAGAGTGTTCAAAGCCCTTTAACTAGGCTACTCCTAACAGTGTGAAGATCCTAATATATATGAGGTAAATCTTCTAACAGGGTCACATTTGACAATGTGCATTGTAATCTTTAACAAGATTGGCTCTTAATCGAGCGTACTTCAGAAGAGTATTTTTATTTGTGGGTGACAATTCCCATAGAGGATTTTTCCCTAATTGGGTTTCCTCATTAAATAATAGTTTCATGTGTGTTGAATGTTTATCGTGCATGTTAGTTGTTGATTACTTAAGTTGCTGGTTGAAATAGTGAATTTATTGTTGATTTAGTTAGCATTAAAGTTTGTATTACCGAGTTGAATCAGATTTTAATTTTTTGAGGTTTAAAGAATCACCATTTTCTAATTCACCCCCCTCTCAGTAAACCAACAATGTATATGGATCAATTTTAGTATTAAAGTAACTTAATTTTTGTGGGTTTGTGGAAGATTTTTATGATAATTTCATTAAGATCTCTACATTTGACCATGGAGGAGTTGAATGAAAGATTGGCTACACTTGAATGCCACATGAAGGACATCATGAAAAATTAAAAAATAGTTTATACAATTTAAAGGGAATTTTGCTATGAAATAAGGTGAAAAATAATGTGCCATTGATGATTTAGATCAAAGACATGCTAAACATCTAGAATTGGTGAAGAGAATAAAATTGAAGAAGAAGATTGCCAAAAAGAATTGAAAGATGATAAATGAAAGAATATAAATCTATTTAATGTATAAATAAAACTATAAATTAAATATTTTGATGGGAAAATAAATATAAAACTATTAGTTATATATAGTAAACAACTTGAAGCATACTTTAGTATGTATAAAGTAAATGGAGCATAAAGAATTAGCTTTGCATAAAATGGAGGCTCATATTCTTGTATCGCGAGAAAATTATGTTGCTAATTGTGAAAAGAACAATAAGCTCATTGTTAGAAAACAAGGAGAATATAATGAATTAATCCATAAAAAATTTATCCCATGGGGCATCTAAGGACTAAAGGGTTAAATTGGTGTAATGTAAACAAAAAAATGATTAAATTGTGTAGGATTATGATATGAAATTCTACCAACAAGCCAAGTGAGATGGTATGGATTTAGGTAAGGAGCACACAATGAAAAAATGATGTAGTCATGGATAAAAGGTATAATAAAAGATAATATACTCATGCAAGATAGATATAGAAATCAAAACCTCTATGTAGGAGTACATAATAAAAGGTCACCGTTGATAAATGAGTGTTGGGCTTAAAAGCCACATTTTATGCCTAATCATCATTGTAAATCTTGGTTATTTATCATTAGGTCATAGATCTAATAGTGGATATTTAATGTTTTTTTTCTTTCCCTAGAACACAACCCTTTATTATGAGGGAATTGTGTTATGACTATGTATTGTGATGTATTCTAAGAGTTTGATAGCTTTTGAGTTTCATCTACATCTCCATTTGTGGTACTTTTTTGAAAAACTTACTCTACAAATATATTGTAATATATTGTTGAGTTTTGAATAATATATTGGGCAGCTTTTGGAATATGGTATTTTTCTTTTGAAAGGGTTTTCCCCATGTAAATCATTGTGTTGTGGTATGCATGTTATTTATGTTTATTTTTGTTAAGTTTCTAAAACTATTGTGAAGATATGTAAAGTCTTGCATAACTTTCCTCTCAAGGTTAGTGTAGGAAGTTGTTCCACTACCTTCATTTCCTTTTAACTCTTTTGTATGGAGGGAAAAATATTTTTCTAACTGTGAAAAGAAGAATAAGCCCATTGTTGGCAAATGAGGAGAATTGAAGGAATTAATCCATAGAAATTTATATCCCATGAGGCATTCTTGAGGACTAAAAGATTAAATTATTGTATTGTAAACAAAAAAGTGATTAAAGTGTGTAGGATTACAATGTCAAATATATAAATAAGCCATGCCAAATAGAATGGATTTAGATGAGGTTAACACAATGACAAAATGATGTGTTCATGGACAAAAGGTCTAATGAAAGATAATATTAATGCAAGATAGCTATCAAAATTATTAACCCCAATGTAAGAGTACATAACATAAGCTTTGTCTTAAGAAAAAAAAAAAAAAAAAAGGAAGTGTATAATATCATATTGCATATATACTTCAAATTATAGAAATTGAAAATTATCCATTTGTAATATGGTTTTATGAAAATGAGTGCACTCTAAGATTCACAACTCTTTTCTAATGTTATATCTTTAGTGCCATCGATTTTACCTCTTCATTTCTTTATTTCTATTTATTTCCCACCATTTTATAAGGATACTTTATGTATCAAGGTGATATCAATGAAGCCATGGGAATATGAACCTCCCAAGGATAAATATTCAATTAGACAACCTTACAATGTGAAATAAAATTTAATAGGATTGAGAAATTCATTAATCAAGCTCATAGAAGTACTTGGTACATTAGTTAGACAAATAACATGACAAATAAATTGTACAATCTATCCTTAGATCTAAAACTAATCTTCTATTCATCTCCTTTCTGGAGTTTAATCTTATAGATTCTCGTCTTGAAGTCAATTTTAGAGACTTAGCATGCTCCAATCAAACAATCCATTAAATAAAATCCATGTAACAAATATATGTACTTGATGAAGATCTTATTAATATGATAGTAATCTATATGCCTCCATTATCTCCCTTCTTTGGCATAAGTAAGGTCCATGTATAGTGCAAGAGTGTTGGAAAGTGACAATGCAAGCAATTGTTATTTTGTCATTGATGTCAAACCTTAATTAGTGAGATTATTGTTATCTATTTGAGTACCATATCTATTGTTGATGAAGAAGATTTAACAAGAAGACCAAGTGAATGGTTGAGTTAAGACAATTCAAAGGGTACTTGATTAGTTGGCACTATGGCAAAGTAATTTGTTGTTTATCTTTCAAAGATAGTTTTTCTGGTTGTTCTATGCCGAGCAAGTTTGGCTTGTGTCAAGCAAAGTTGCTTGTGCCAAGTAAAGTTGCTTGTGACGAGAAAAAAGTTGCTCAATGTCGAGCACCATTGAAATTGCCGAGTGAAAATAGTAATGTTGGCCGACTTACAGTAATTGGATTAATGATGAGATTTGAGATCTCTGGCCGACTTAGTTGATTTTATTGGGATATGTAATGTTAATTAAAGATTGATCCACTTCATTTAATGTATGGGTAACCATAATTAATGCATGGTTTCAAGATTTAATTAGAGACTAATTTGGAGAAGTAAATGTAATGTTAAGATGGAATGATCCGGTGGATCTGACCTAACCTAAGATCTACGATCTTGTTTAAGCGGAAAAAGATTTATCTAACCTAGACAGAGAGGTATATGATAACTTCAGGGGTTATTCATTGTGTGTGGATGAATGTATGTGTATGCAAAAGGTTTGCATAGTTGATTTACTATTTGGCATGATCTAGCAGAAAAGGAAAAAGGCAGAAGTAGAAAGTTGCATATGTGATTGCTTGACATATTTCCAAGCAGATTAGAAGGTTGAAATGACAATGTAGGCTATCCAGTAAGTTAACATCAGAGCTGTAATTGGATTTGAATTGTAAAGTAAGTTGTATGTACCAGATCACAACTGCTGATTACTTTCTTACCATTGTATCAGTTAAATCCTTTAACAAGGTTGACTTAACAGTCATTTGTATAAATCCTCTAACAAGGTGACATTCAGATTGGAATGTTCTAAGTTCTCTAGAAAGGCCACTCCTGACAGGGTGATTAAATCCTTTAACCACGTCACACCTAGCAGTGTGTTATTGTAACCTTTAACAGGGTTGGCTCCTCACAGGGCATCACTTCAAAAGAGTGAAAACTTGGCAGCATGTTACTAGTGGTTTTTCCCATATTGGGTTTCCATGTTAAATACTTGTGTCAACTTGTGTGAATGCTTATGGTTTGTTTTACTGTTATGTTACTACAGGATAATTTCAATTGACAGTAAACTGCATGATTAAAGTTGTTGATTTATGCTACTGCTGCCGAGTAGATCTGAAGTACATAAAGTTTTATTTTCTACATCTAGACCTGAGGATAACTGATTCACCCCTCCCCTCTCAGTTATTCTAAATTCATTCTAACAATTGGTATCAGAGTATTGGTCTCCTGAAAATAGTTTGAAGGTACTTGGAGCGAAAAGATCAAGATGTATAAGAGGGAGGTTCCCAAGCTAAATAAAGATAACTTCCCTACATGGCAGAGCTTGATGAAACTAAATTTGGCTAGTATTGGAGATGATGCTAAGTGACTTATTGAACATGCCTATGTACCACCTTCTACTCCTCTCTCAGTTGTACAACTAAGAGAAAAGAAAGAGCATAATCAAGCAATGTTGGAGATAGCCTCCTCATTGAGCTATTCAGAGTTTGATGATATAAAGAACTGCATAAATGCAAAAGAGATGTGGGACAAAATTGCAACTGTCTATGGTGGAGACACAAATGTGTTGAGAGCTAAATCAGAAAGTCTAAGAGGTAAGTTTGATGATATGAAAATGCAAGAAGGTGAAAATGTTATTCAGTACTATGGTAGAATAAAAGAAGTTGTAAATTCCATTAGAGGGGCTAATGGAACTATTGATGAGAACACCATTATGAGAAAGGTAATGAGAAATTTACTTCCTATCTATGCTATTAGAGTTTTTGCAATTCAAGAATTGAGATGTATTCCTAACAATAATCTGAATCTGGAAAATCTGATAGGCAGACTCACTGCATTCGAAATGTCAAATTATGATAACTATAATCCACAAGGGATTGATTCTACTTTTAGATCACAACTGGTTCTCAATAAATCTAAGAAAGGAAAGAAACATGTGGACAGTGACAGTGACACTTATGATGATGATCTTGAAGAGCTTGAAGCACTTATGGAAAAAAGGCTTTCCAGAGGAAAAGGAAAATACAGAGGTAAACTTCCTATTATTTGTTTTTCATGCAACAAAGTTGGTCATATAGCTGCTAGATGTCCTGACAAAAATGAAA
>MU228471.1:2113187-2126387 GCA_018584345.1 Thuja plicata | reverse complement strand
TAAGGGATGCCCATGTGGCTTTTGATATTGTAATTCTGAAGTTTGTAATTCCACATTTGTGGAGCCAATAAGAAGCCAATTTTCTGTTCTTGCAAATTTTTGTTGTTTCTCTTTGTTTTTGTCGTGTTATTAAGGGGAGTCCCCTTCATCAGGGATGCTTCAAACCCTAATCCATGTAGTGTGTGTTAGAGATAATATGTTTGGATGTGGATGTGAATAGAAGAGATCATAAGTATATGCATGTTTTTCATATCTGAAGCATTGGCTAGACAGAGTGACCGAGCAAAGGAATGAGGAGAAGAACATAGATAAATCAGATTGAGAGATCAGTTAAGAGTTGGAAAGAGGAGATCCATTATCAATATTTGTAGTGCAGACCGAAGGATCAGGTACTGATACATTCTAGCAAGTGAATCAGGGTAAATCTCTTAACATAGTGGTCCTAACATGCCTTTATAAATCTCTTAACCAAGTGCTTACTTTGTTTTAAGTTTAAATCCTTTAACAAGGTAGATTGTATAAGTCTGAAATCTCTTAACAAGGCAGACCCCTCATAGGGCAAATCATCAGAAGTGATCAAAAATTTGTACCCCTAACAAACACACTTTATTATTGCAGTAGTGAAGATTTGTGGGTGGCATCCCCACCCAAATTTTACCTTCAAGGGTTTTTGGGTTACCAAAATATTTGTGTTATGTGTTCATGATTAGATGTTAGATCTTTACAATATTTTAGTTTATGTTTATGAATACAGGATTGAATCAGTTAGTAAAGAATTGGTAGAAGTTTAATAGATCTGATTCACCCCCCTCTCAGTTAAAAGTTTCCCATATTAGAGTTCCAACAAAATATATGTGGAGAAACCTTGGTGGAAAAAATTCACCACCAAAGAGATCTAAGATTGTCTTACTATATGAAAAATAGAGTATGCCATAGAAAATCAGCAACGTAAGAGTACTTGCAAATATTCTTACAACCTTTATCCATGTGGCTCCAATATATAGAAAAGTTAGATACAAGATATCACCAAGTGGTATCCTAAATCTATGAATTAAGAAAACATCAGCCATAACAAAATTCCAATACTCTCATCCATAGTCATGGTTAAGTAAACTAGAATTTTGTGCAAATTTTCCTACACCTCTTACACTCTTGCGACTAGGTATTTTACACCTTGCATAAAATGAAATATTTTAATATAAATTAAATAAATATTTAGTTATGGTGCATCTAGAAGATGTGTTTAGACATATTATATATTTATTGAGGTGACTTATAAAGTTGTATGTAACATTGGATTACTCATTTTAAGTGTGGGGGAGATAGAATAATTAATTGAGGAAAATATTTAATATTATGAGATATTAGTCTCAAATATAAAATGAGTGGTCAATGGTTTTTTGTGCTCATTGTTTTTAGACACGTGGTTTTATCTTACCACTTGGCTTTATTTTCCTAAGGTTGAATCTATATAAGTAAGCACACATTTAGTGGTTAAGGTCGGTTGGGTGAGTGGGAAGTCTATGTATTGAATCTTTATGAGGAGTGAATATGTGAAGCATGCCAAGGTATGCTCATGGATTCATGCTTGGAAACATGGAGGATGCATTAGAGAGGTTTTTTATTCAAAAAGTGTTCATTATAACTCTATAAGTTGTAATGCTTTATTGTTGAATAATGCATGAAGTTTGGATGCTTTATGAATTTGAGTTTTTCCCTATTGAGGGATTTCCCAAGCTATATCTTATGTTATGTCATGGATTATATATTTGATTAATGCATTGTGGTTATTTTGTAATATTTTATGCACACTTTTAACTCACGAGGTTATGTACAAAAATAATTAAATCTATTAGGTATTATGCTTGATTTCCTAAAATACACATTTTACACATCTTACAACTCCTTTGTGCATCATAGATTTTATCATACTTCTAAAATTGACTAATTTTCCAAATAGAGGTAACCCATAAGAGTTACTAATGTGTCTCATGATATCCAAATTAGGAAGATAATCTATAGTTCTTAATTTGAACATTTTCAAAGTAGCCTCCCTATTTAATTCCTTCTAACATAATATCCCAAATATCCTAGAGGATAATAAATAAATAATGTACCTATAATCTAAGATGGGAACCATATTTTTCCCACACCATGATGTTAGGATGTCATACATGATTAAAAAATAATTATAAGACTTAGATTTTAAAGGTGAATGATGATGAACTACAACGTATTATAAGTTTGAAGTCATTTGTTGATATTCAACCGAGTTGCAAAAGTGATGATAAACATTATCAGTTAATGTATTGTCATTGATGTCAACTTATTTGAGTGTTATTATAGTGGAAAACATTTGTTATGTATTGAAGGTCTGTAACAAACAATGGTTATGTGGTTGGTAAAATGAAGAGTTTTGTATACACCGAGTGACAATAATAAATGAGTAAAATGCAGTGTATACCAAGCAATAATGATAACTAAGTAAGGGATTGCTAACACAACATGGTTAATATTGACATAGAGAAATTAATTCTAATTAAGGTCAAATTGGATGCTGATCTAGAAATTGATGATTTCGAGGTAAAAGATAAAGTTTGTTATTTGATCAAACAGTTATGAAAATCCAAGGAAGATCAGACTACAAAGATTGAAATGTGTTTTTAACACAACTGGCGAGGAAGGATCAAGCGGGAAAATGAATGATGGAGATTAAGTGGAAAGATATGAAGGATGAAAATTAAATGATACATGATGTCTATATAAGAGACAAGGCATTCATTTATGAATCGTGTAAGTATTGATAGATGTTGAAGCATACATGCAAAATTGATGCATGATTGATCAAACTGGTTAAAGACAGAACCGACCATTTCTACAGACCAGGGATTTTTTTAGTAGCAATTCTTCACCAATTGGCAAATATGTCTCGTCGGGCGTATAGAATTTGGAAAAAAAATGTGTAGTATATTTTTTGACCAGTTCGCCTAGATTTTATAAAAAACACGTATATTGGTCAGGTTGTTCACCAAAATTTGCATGTAATTTCACTACGGTAGTGGGGTTTTTCGCCCATTTATCTATTGTATATTTACTATTATTTGGCACGGATGAAGGAAGGAGTATTTATCAAGGATCACCATTCTCCAAAGGCCCATTATCCCAAGTTAAAAATTTATTTGCACTAGGACCCAATTCGTCATGCATCATAATTCACCATGTCCCAAATTCCCACCCTATTCACCTAATCAATTACTTGAAATTTTGCGGGGTTCACAAAATATTAGTTGTTATCATATGCAAATGTTGTCCCCTTTGTTAAAATTAGAAATAAGCATTTGTATATAAGGATAGTTTCAAGAGATTTAGGAGTACACAAAATCAGTTGATTCTGAGCTAACAATTGTGATTAGTAGCGAACCGGAAAGACTACGATTCCTTAGTATCTTATTCAAGTAAAATTTTATTGCTGCCTTAATTTGTTTGAGATGTCACAGTCAAAGTTAAATAGGAAGAGGACTATTGAAGGTGGAGAATCTAGAGATGTCCAGGAGAGTCCAATGAAATGTAGAAAAATATCTTCATACTTTGGTGGGGGAAAACACAATGGTGTTGGTCAAAGTGAGGAAGGTATGCCATCAGAGGAACCTGTACAACTTTGAGGTTATCAACTTACACAAGAGTCTATTCAAAAAACTGGGGAACCTAATAAATCTGGTGATGAAGTTGCAAAACCTAATATCTCTCATGAAGATGACCTTGAAGATGAATTTCAAGTAAATAACCAGTACCAGGATGAATCGATCAACTTTGGTGATGATGATGGTTCAATTAACAGTAACACAAAATCAAAAGAAAAAACTTATTGTCAATGGGAGATGTCCAGGAGATTTAATTTTGATTGCGCGAAAAAGTATCCATTCATTGAACCCATGAACAATCCAATTGTAGGTGAGCCGCCAGTAGAATGCAGATGTACGATTTGTAGTTGGAATTATAAAAAAGAAAAGTGGTTGCAGCTTAAATTGGACACCATAGAGAAACATGTTGGTAAGATTTACGAAACCTCAACTGTAGATGGAAAGGAAATAAAAGTGGTAAGATATAAAAAAAAGGAGTAATGTCAACATCAAAGGCATGCTGAGGAATATTATTTGTTTCAAAAATTTAAGATGAAGCCTGGTGAAGTTCAAGGTTCTATTAATGCTATTTTTGCAAAATCAAGTGAAGTAGAAGAATGCTGAAAAGTTGTTCAATTAAGTAATGTTTTCCATATTTTGAGTAGAGGGCGTCCAATGAGAGACTATCCATAAATGAGTGGTTCGTTACACTTTATGAGAGTTCCTAACTATCCTATCACTCATTGGTCAATAAACAATGGATGGGAATGGGCAAGTTGTATTGCCCAGGTTGAAATAGAGGATGTACAGAGAAAAATAAAAGAGTCAACCTTTATTGCATTGTCCTTAGACAAAGTTATGACAATAGATAATATGTCATGTGTATGTATGCATGTTTATATTGTACAGAATAATGTCCACTAACCACATCTACTAACTATTGCAAAATTGAGGGACAATGCAACATCAGAAACTTTATTTCAATTAGTAAAGAGCCATTTAATTAAATATGGAGCTATGGATGAATTGACAATAGTGAAGAAGTTGATCTGTGTTGGAGTGGATGGAGCTTTAGTAATGCAAGGTCAAAGGAATGGTCTTTGCACAAAGATGCAGGGTTGTTGTTCACCATATGTTGTTGGCATTCATTGTATGGCCCACATGATGAATCCTTCTTTTAGAGTTGTGAAGAAGTTTCCTTTAGTAAAAAATGTTGAAGATTTAGTAAAAGAGTTGTACTCATATTTTTGTCGAAGTCCCAAATATTTTAGGGAATTTTAGCACTTTGTTGATGAAATTACCAATGGAAAGAAGCTTCTAAAAGATCTTGATACCAAAAAGATCTCTTTGGATGGGCCAGCGCATCAAGTTTTTTTCAAATATCAATCTTTGATTGGACTTATGTACGAAAATCGCGACAATGCAGAAAATCAGAGATGCGATGACCTGCTTCGGAGGTTAAGCAATATAGAGACACTTTTGACTTTAGCATCTCTTCTTCCCATGCTAGAAGAAATGATGTTCATTATGAAAAAATCCAAGAAAAGAGCCATGTATATTGTAGATTACGCTACTTTGCGTAAAATGTCATGCCAAGTCCTCGATAATCTTTATCAAAATGACCCAAATTTATTTGATGAAAAATTTCATCACTGGAGGAAACAAACAGATTTGGACAATCTTGATAATTATTTAAAGATCATTAAAAATGCAGATTTATGTGTTTTTGTAAGGGGATTTCAGATACCAATTTACTACAGTGCCCTAAAGAAGCGAGCTACAAGAGTTACAATGGAAGGGTTTACCAAGATTGTCAAGTCTATAGCAGCTAATGCAAGGGACATAGCCTATAATGTTTCCTCTGAAATAAGATCTCCATTCCCATATGAACAATTTCTTGAGGCCATGGCAATTGTGTTTCCTCAATATTGGCACTTAAACTCTAAGGAAGATTATCATAATAGGCTATTGAGTTTGATAAAGGAATTTTGCAAATCTGTAGAATTCAATGGAGTGACTATCAATGGAATTTTAGATGGTCTTCTTAGACAAAAATCAGGCACTTTTGCAAGGACTATGAAGCATCAATATCAATTAATGCATAACCCACATGCAGAGAGCTTGGAAATAAGGCTTTGGATAGAACTAAAATAGAGCACAATGTTGCGTGATGAAATTTGAGAGTTCTTCAAGCTTGCTGATCTATGTCAAACCATGATATTGGGTTTGGTGGAGGATGAGAGGGTTTTCAGTGCTTTGGGCTTCCTAAAATCAAAGATAAGAAAAAAACTAGATAAGAATTTGGAATCATGCTTGAGGGTCTACACATCTAGATATGATGTCAATACTTTTCCTTATCAAAAAGCAATGGAAATCTAGAAGAAAAGATGCAAAAGAAGAGGGTTGGGCAATACCATTAACCAATCTCCGACTTCGAGTGGGACAACTATATGTGGCGATTGGAGTTGGATTCATAGAAGCGGAGGTCAAAGTGAAGAAGACACAAATGAAAATGAAGAGAACAATGAAGGAGCTAGAATACTAGAATTAGATGATGATGACAATGCAGACATGAATTGGCAAATTTAGAAAATTTTTGCTAAATTAGCAGTAGTAATCAATAGGTATTTTTTGAACTTATTAACTACTATATCCTATCATTTAATGTTCATTTTAGAAAAGCAAGAATGTATTATGTTTCATCATTAAAATTTGAGAACAAAGAGTATCATTACTATAGTTTGTATCGCATCACCAATGATCATTCATATTTGAATTTGAAATTAATGAATGAAATTTTGTACTATGTTATGCCCTGCATCCCCATCCCTATATTTTGTGTGCAAAATGTTGGGTCCCCCTTTTTGTTTCTGCTTGCGGTTTCCCCTTGTCTTTCTTTCCCTTTTGTTTTCTTTCTCCGGGGTTTTCTTTCCCGGTGTGGTGTTTCTGTTGTTTGGTTTTTGTCTCCGGGGCTCCGGTCTCAGAGGTTGCCCTTCGTTGGGAATCAAATTCCGGAGTCCGGGATTATTTGCCATGATATTCTTAAGGATATCATCGCGGGGAATCCCCTGGCCCGGAGTCCGGTGGTTTGCTTTTCCGGAGATTATCGAAAGGAGGAGGATTACCTTTTTACCGTGGGTATAAATAGAACCTATCTATTATTTTCACATTTACCATGATTAAAACCTTCAAGCACTTAAGAGCGATTAACAGAGCAATTTCAAAGCGATTAGCAGAGCATTTGCAGAAAGTTTATGATAATCAACGCTTAATACTTCCAGTCACTTTCAGGAAATTGCAAGTGCTTCGTGGTGGTGATTCTGACCGTTTGCCAACTCAAGCTGTTGCAGAGCTCCCATGGTAACTCTTCCCTTTCCTCCACCTTCTGCGTTCTCAGGTTGGTGTTTCCATTTTCTGCCTCTCTGGTTTTCTTCCGTTTCGTTTGGTTTTGTTTGTCTTGTTTGCTTTGTCATCTATTTCGTCTGATTTTCTATTTTTTGGTTTTGCCACCCATTGGTGGGTCAGCTCTCTGCCAAAGGGTTGTCCGCCCTCTGTGTAGAGGTGCTCCATTTGTAAAATAAGTAAATAGATGTATATATGTTTCTGTTTTGTCTGGTTTTCCCGCGGGCGTCGTTCTGCATTGTATATTTTGTGTATATGCATGTATATTCATGTATAGTCTCTATATATATCCCTTGGCTCCATGTATATCCTTCTGGGTGGCTTGAAAAGCTGGTCGAGTCATCTGTGTTTCTGGTTTTCTTCCCATGAACTCGCTTTTGGGAAGAAAACCACCTGTTCGAATCTCGGCTCTCAGCTAGTTTCAAACAGGCGGTTTTCTCTCTCCTCCATGAAGTCTGTCAGAACCTCATTTATGTCCCATGTGCACAATCAATTCCAGCCAAGTGGCTTCCACTTTTTGTGCGTTCGGATAGTTGGCTCTGCGTCATCGCCATAACTTCCATTTAATACCTACGCACGTGGCGCCCACGTGGGCTCGATGACTTGCCTTTTTACACGTCCTCACCAATGGTCATTTCTCCAATCTTTGGGTTCCTTACTATCATCCATCCTATGTCTTTACCAAGTGTAATAAAAACCCTGGATGTTTATTGAAAATCTAAAGTTTACGATGTTTTGCTTTTCGGTTCTTTGCATGAAACTAACTTTTCGGGAAAGCGAGCATCACGGTGGTAAGATCTCCGGACCCCAGAATAATTATTTTGATAAATGTGTTCTGATGGTCACTTTGCCTCGTAGGTTCCCAGAGTTCTTTTCCCCAAACATGTCTGAAGCATCCACATCTTCTCCACCCGGGAGTCCAGAGCTACCTACCACAGCAAAAACCAGGGCAGCAGTCAAGTCCAAAATGGAGAAGGCCCTAGAAAAGATGCCCCCGACCATGAAATTTGTGCAGGACAACGTCATCATGGGCTCAAAGATTGAGTCCAAGGTCAAGCTGATAATCGACACCAGCGTCGGAACATGGCCAGAGATGTAGGCCTTGGTAAAAATAATGCACATCCAGCGACAGGCTAGATATCAATTAGCAATCAACTTCGGGAACTCCAGAATTCTCAGGGCGGCTTGCTTCCTGTGCTCCGTGCAATCTCTAGAGCTTGTCTTAACATTGGCCACAAACTACAACTCCTCTGTTCGGGCTGTTATTCTCGCAGCCACAGAACCAATAGGATACACTACTCCTCTAGTATCCCTCGACCCAGACATATTCTGGGCGGGACTGGGAATCCCACAATTTGACAAAACCACAGTGGTTACAAGGACTAATGCCTTAACCCAGTTCACACAGTCTGAGGATGCAGCCTGGGTGTACATGAATAACCATTGGCTAAAGGTCCCAAAGAGGGACCCAAAAAGAATGAAGATAGAGATTCCCCACTCTGAATTTAAAGAAAGCATCCAGATGGGGATGATAGCATTAGCCCGAGTCTTTGGGCAGCCCTCTGCCCAGGAGTTTCCTTGATGGATGTATTATTTTCTCCTCGGCATCTCCACCAAGGGAGGATACTTTGAAAAGGCAACAATAATAGCCAACCATGTCGACTCCCAGTTTCAGCAACTGAATAGGAAGAAAAAGTTCTATATGTCTTCCTACATTTTCTGGGCCCTAGCACAGTAGAGGCCCCATTCTCACGACCTACTTACTGACAGAATGCTTAGGATTGGCCCAGGACAAAAAGCACCATGGGACCATTTCCCACAAGTTCAATGGGAGGCCAGGTTCCCCAATTTTTGTCGGGTGAACGACGCGTTCGTTTACTATCATCTACTGACACCCACACGGGACACCGGATACCGCCTGTCCTTGGAGGTGATGAATTTGGTCTGAAATTATGGACATTATTATATTCAATTCCAATAGCACACCTATATTAGGGTTGCTGGCTTCTCTGGGAAACCCTACTTGTTGCCTAAACATTATGGGGACAAGATCGTGCTGTTGGAGTATTGCAGACAAATAATGGAGGTGCACGCCCTCTTTGCCCTCAAAAAGATCCCCAACATTCTGTTCTCAATCACCTGTGGGAATTACACCTGCAGTCTGGCCACCGCAAAGGAGGTAGATAATGAGCTAAAAAGCTACAACTTGCAGGAATTTTATCTGGCGCAAAAAAATTTTGATCTGCATGGAAAGATAGCAGCAGCACTGCCCCAGGCTTCAGAGCCCCATCATATACACATGGAGGACTTCTGGGCATATTGCCAAGATGATGTGGAGGTGTGGAGGGGTCACTTTGTCATGATGACAGCCAGAATGATGTAGAAATTGAAGCTCCAAAAATTTCCAGCGGACTTCTCAGATGCCGCCCCCACTGAAGATCCCCAGTACAAAGAAAAGGGGATCGATAAAAAGGCCCTTCCACCAGTGAACTAGAATGTCCAGGAAGGGCCCACAATCAAAGACTTCACTTGAGAGGTGGTCGAGTGAAGCCATGCCTATTTCAAGAAGGTATGCCCTAGGAGTACCCGCCGAGTAGCTCAGCCAGCGCCAAAATTAACTCCACAGTCGGTACCAAAATTGACCCCGGGGGTCGGGACTTCTTCGCAAAAAGTAGATAAGGGAAAAAGAATAGACACGACCCCTTCTGCGCAAGAAGTCCCCATCACAGAGAAAATTAAACAATCAGTGGCAGCCTCCCAGCAGATGGGGGAGAAATTAATAACACGGCTAGCCAGTCCACCACTCATGGCCGGACCACTTCGTCCCTCCTCCTCCCCATCATTAGCAGCCTTAATGGTGACAGCAACGGTGGTAGATCCCCTGGAAGCGGCAGCAATAAGGGATGTGGGGCCACCTCTGGTTACCCAGCAAAAGAAGAAGCTCATCAAAAAGACCAAGACAGAGCCGGGGCTGGAAGCATCCCAACCCCAATAAGTGGAGATCCTTTCTTCCAGTTCCCCGAAGCCGGAGAAGGAAACTAAGCCTGCACAAGTCTCGGCTAGTCCCCCTCCACAAGAAGAATTTGATGATGTATTTGCGACTGATGAGTTTGGGAACTTACGGGGGGACAATACCCAAATGGAGATAGAGGTCCTGAAGGTAGCACAAGAGGCTGCAGAGAAAGAATATATTGAACAAGAGCCTGCACAGAGACAAGAAGAGCAGGTGGAAGAGAAAGAGCCAGAACTGAAGATTACCTCTGGGGCTCAAGTGATGCAAAGTCTGGGAGTAGACCAACAACAACAAGGTGAACAACTGGCATCCACTGGGGGAACCAGACCTTCAGGAATAACCATAACCCCAGTCGCCACATTCCAAGGGCCACTACCGGGAGCAACCTTTGCGCAGGTGATCACAGCGGCCCAAACTCTAAATCTCAGCCTGATACCTCCCCTACTACTGAAAGAGGTGCCAAAAGAGAAAGAGGCCTTGGCAGAAGAAGAAGAACAACAAGAAGAGTATCTTGAAGAAGAAATCCTCGAGGAAGCCTACCAGAGTCCAGACCCAGTAGTAGACACAGAGGATAAGGTTGAGGAGATGAAGGTTGATAAAGAGAATGCTGTTGCGAAAGAAGTTGAGGCAGGAAGAGGAGCGGATGAGGTCCATGCCACTAAGGAGTAGCAGCCACAAAACACTGGGGAAGAATCAAGGGAACAAATTTTGGCAGGAAGGCCACCCCTCCCACCTCAATGGCTGATAGAGAGCAGGAAAAGAAAATCTCAGTACGCTCCTGTGATTCCTCTCTCCCTGGACAAAATGATGGCCCAAGTCCAGGCCCCACCAAAGGCCAAGAAAGCCCAGATAGTTCATACTCTTTGAACTAGGCTGGCGGAGAAACAGTTTCCATTGTGGCAACACCTCCCCCAGATGTCGATGAAGCAACCACGGACCTTGGAGACTACAATGTTGCAGAGGTATCACTAGGTAAAAGGGAAAAGCAAGGTGAGGTAGGCTTGCTGAAGGAGGCTCAGAGCAAAAAAGGAAAAGAGTGCAAAGCTTATGGGGTTTCTCACAGAGCTGGCTCGACCCATCAATGTCGCTCCTTCGAAGGCCTCCACCTCAGAAGATATACCACAGAGTGACATAGACTCCCTGTGAGTGATGAAAAAGAAGGCCTAGGTAGTGGACGAGTGGGTTGCTCTACAAATAGGAAACACCCAGCGTTTCCTAGCATCCACCCTCCCAGATCTATACATGGCCTGACAGGTTATTCACCAAGCAGAAACTCTTATTGAGCTGTGGGAGGGTGACGCTGAGAATTACCAAGCATGGAAGGTGGATCTTGATGAGATCCTTACCTTAGGAGAGGATATGATTTCTGAATCTAGAATTCTGGGTGATGAATCATTTGATTTTGTAAGAACATAGCACTCCAGACTTGACCTCACATTGGAGGTAACCAAGCAACTGGTAGGGTCCTTACAAGACAAAGTAAATGCGGTGAAATATTCTTCCAATTTATACAACTCTTTTGTAATAAAGACTTCTAGGGCTGATCCCCTTAGCACAGATACATGTACCCTCCAAGATTCAGTTTTGGGGAGTTTTAATGAAATAATGCAGTCCCGGTATCAATCTCCAGAGGGGATAGATGGGGCCCAGATGGCAAAATTAACTCGCATGATACTTAGTGGTCATGATGCAGCGAGGATGGTTGATGAGTTTAAAGAAAATGTTCTGGACCTGGGGGAACAAGTTGAAGTGGCAAAACACCGAAGGGTCAGCTTGAAAGAGATAGATGAGGGTGGCATTTCCTGCCTCCTCCAGGATTTCAACGATAATAAGCAACCTTGAGCTTTCTCCGGAGGCCAGGGAGAATTCAAGTGTTGGGCATTCTTTATTCTTTTGGGAGCGTAAGTTCCCAGATCCCAGAAGTCCCAGGTCCAAAATTTGGTATTCTTTTAAGTGATCTATGTCCTGGTCCCCGAGGCCAACCAATCACTTTCAAAAGCGGTTAATAAAGGCTATCAGAGGGTAGTTGGATACATCAAAGAGGCATCAACTCAGCGGTTGGGTTTCTGACAGGATGGTTTTCTTGAGGCACCGTTTAGAGGTACATCTGGCGCATTGAAGATAGGGTGCCGCATTTCCCATTTATGAGGCATGTAGCCTCAATCCCCGGGGGACCTACTTTATTCTTTCTCCTTTCTGGCTCTCTTCTCGAGGCTGATTCTTCCGATGTATATTCTTGTCTTATTCTTCTGAAATGGAAGACCTATTCCATCTTAAGGTATTTTGTAGGGTGGCGCAGGTAGTACCGGCCCCCAGATATTGTATTTTATTAGAAATGATGTAATATAGGGTTAGGCTTAGGAAAGAATTGTATAAACAGCCAAACTGACCCATTTCCAAGGGTCGGTGAAATTGATGATTTTGTTGTCCATAGCAATAGAAAGGCGAATTCTCATTTTAAGTTACAGAGCTCAATGCTCCATTGTTTTGGTCTTATATAATTAGATACTCCCCTGAGCCACCAGTGTACCACGCACCAGTGCTTGCTGGAAGGAACATTAATAAAGAAGGAAGAATTCTTAGCAATGATGTTGTTAACATTCCAGCTTCTGAGTTAATGGTATTTCATGTTTTAATGTTCTTTATGTCTTCTAATCTGATATGTTAAAGTAAATTAACAACCTCCTTACTCCCGCTACTGATAAAATGCTAGCTGATGGTTATGTATTTCTTTGGTATTTAGTGTAGTCTATCAGAGTATTATTGATGTTCCAGACATTTCAGCATGACTATAGTTAGATAGATGTTTCTAACCCTAGGATCTTTTTCATTTTATTTGCTAAGTGTAGAATGCTAGGGGAAACCTTACTATATTGAATCCCCAGAGGTAACGAGTTGAAGAAACCAGCTATCCCACTCGAAAATAGTCACTTCTCCTGTAATGCCCCTCCAACCCGATCAAGTCTTGGTTATGCTCACTAGAAATTAGGAAGAGCTATATGCGAGAATGACCCGTCTTGAGATGGTTGCTTAAACTAAACTCCTTCCAACTCACCATAACTTCATATTTTAATATGGGAAATAATAATATTGCATAGGTATGTTCCTATACATCTTCTTGTGTGTCAACGATAGTTTAGGACCTTAATGCTGAAAGGATCACCT
>MU228471.1:2096161-2109737 GCA_018584345.1 Thuja plicata | reverse complement strand
ATGGTGCAATTGGCTTGAGCATAGATAATGTTAAGGAGTAAACAAATTTGAAAGAATAAATGTGTTTAGTGGATGTGATTAGTAATTTATGCTTGTTTCACTTCTAGGGTTAAATTGCGTGTTAGTCTGTAAGGAAAAATTAATTCCACTAGTTCATTAATGTAGTTGATTTTGATGTGAAATGGAATCAATGTAAATTGAAGTTGAAATGGAAATAGAATTTGCTCGATTAAGTAATAAAATGAAATATTTAATAATGGTAATTGAATTCATTAAGGGAACCTTAAGGAATGTTTTTGTAAATGGTAATGATGTTAAGTTAGAATGTTAAAAAAAAAAAAAAAAATTTAATTGTAATTTTAGGTCAAAGACCTGATTCCTTATGGGTTCCCTGGCAGGGACATTACATCTCCCAACCGAGCCCCGCACCGTCGTGACCCGACACCCAGGTGCTTGAAGGCCCAGAGAGTTTATTTTCCCTAGACAACCTTTGCAGGAAGAGTTGGTCAGTATCCCCAGAACCCGGTGACAACTTATGACTATTGGCGGACCTGGTTAGCAAAACCTTGTCAACAGAAACTGGCGCTAGAAGGAGGGCATGAACTCATCCCATTCCAGAGATTCTGGTTTTACACCTCCTGAGGGTTCCCTGAGTTATAGTTTTAAGAGGAAAACCTTTAGTGGGATTGGGTCTTTCTCCCCAGCGAAATTTGAAAGAGTCCTTAGGTCTGCCCTGAATCCTGGAAAGTTTGTCAAACTCGAGCCTCCCGCTTGAAAGAAATAGACCTCAAAAATCATACCAGCCACTATTGTCTAGGGGTCTAACATACCTCAGAATACCCAAACTCCTTAGACAATCCTGGGAACCAGCGCCCAAATTACCCAACATACAGTTCCCCCAATGGCCACGTATTTCAGAAATATCGGGTCCCCAATGGGAACTTTTTTGGGCGCAATCAACGACTTACCCTCTCACCCGGAGAAGATTTGCCCACGATATGAGCACTTAGGCTCACGGACCACAGAAGAACACTTACAGGCATACAAAGATGCCATGAACCGACACTGGATCCAACATGAAAATGGTGTGACTTGTATGTTTCCCTTGTCTTTAGGGCAAGGTGAGTTGAACTGGTACCTTAACCTTCCTGCCAACTCCATAAACAGTTGGCAGGACATGGAGGATGCCTTCCTGGCTGCCTTTTGCGTGCATGTGGACCCAGCCTGGTCCCATAGCCAATTCATCTCTATCAGGAAGGAACCCAATGAACCTCTTGCAGCATTCAACCATAGGTTCCAGCGCGCCCAGAAGCAGTGCATAGGCCCTTTTATTCCATCCCCAGAAGTAACCATACAGACCTATCTTTACGTGATGGACCCTTTCATTGCCACTCTCCTTTGGAGAACAACCGCTGTGGGCGACCGGGACACCTTGGAAAAAGTCTACAACCTAGCCTTAGAATTGTCTCACAGTCTCAACGAATCTCTGGGCAGGATTGGGCAGAGTACGCCCTTCAACATGATCCCCGGTGGAACTGTGTACGCTGGGGGATACAATCCCAATTTGGCAATGGGTGCCCCTTCTGTGGTGATGAATCCCCCGCCACCCCTAATAGACCAGTAGGCACGGTATGTTTACCCAATGTAGACCCAGACGGTGCTGGGTCTAGAAGCTTTCCCTTGGAATCAGCCATAGCATCTCAGACACAATTGTCTGGAGTGCCCTTATTTTAGTCATCCACGAATGGGGGATTGCCGCCCTCGACTCTGACTAATACTGTTGCCTTCTCAGGAAACCAACAACAATAGCCATCACATTGTGACGCTAGCACTCAGTTGACCGCCAAGGTTGAGTCCCTCCAGCGAATGCTGTCTACCTTAACTATGGACATGGGCCAACTGAAAGCGGGGTCCTACGCGCCCCAGAATTCAAATTCTCAGAGGGGAAACATTTTCTCTGGCCAACGAAACAACAATGCCAGAGGAAGAAACTTCAATAATGGGTCGAGGCCCAATCAACAGTAATAGAATAATAACACGAACACCAGAGGCCCACCTCCCAACCAAAATGCCAACCAAAATGGTGCTGGACCATCACATTTCATGCCAGTTGCAGACTTCCAGCCCATGACTAATTGGTGCAGATTGCACGACACAGGCTTGCACAACGAGGTGATTTGTGCCACTTTGGAGAAGGTCATCATGATCTCCCAACTAGACAGGCAGCAATCGCATGACACTACCCCTCTAGAGCCCCCTGTCTAAGAGCCAACCCACAGTGCCTTCACCTGTGACACCATCTTCTTTGGAACCTCCGGGGAGGATGAAGAAGAATCTGAGTTGCAGGGATTCTTTGACGAATCTATCTCGCCCTTCGAGGCCAACGCCTTTACTAACCCGCAGGCTCCATATAATACTCAGAGTCAGGCTAGTAAAGGACCAGCTTACACGCCCACACCTCCTATCAAAGATACTCCTCCTCCCCAGAATAACACGACTGACGGACCCGCTCCTCCAAAAGGTCCTAACTCTAACCAAGCAAAAGACATTGCCGAGGGAGATCACCAGTTCTCGGGAGGAAGATTTGACATTACGAAGGCGTTAGAGTAGACCACCACCTCCATGACCTTGATGGAGATTTTATTGAACTGTCTTGAGCAGAAGAAGTCCCTTCTGAAGCTCTTGGGGAATCCGAAAACCATCAGCTGCCAGCCCAAGACTGTCTCATTCGAAGATGCTAATGTGACTATCTTCTAGGGAAACAATGAGGATCCTCCCTTCCTACTAGGCCTGAATATCCATTGCAAAAATATACACAATTGCCTAGTGGACTCTGGAGCTTCAGGTAATATAATTCCCTTGTCCATTTGTCAGAAGCTCGGATTCCACCCCACCCCATCCAATGGTGCAGTGATCCAACTGGATAAGACTGCTGTAAAAATGGTGGGAGAATTGAAAAACGTCCGGATACAGCTTATCCAGGACCCCAGGATAACCAACATAATTGACATCCAAGTGGTGGACATCCCAGAAACTTACGGGATGTTATTAAGTCAGAATTGGTCTAATTCCTTGAATGGATACTTTTTGACCAACTTTACCCATGTATGGCTTCCGTGGGAAGGAGAGTCCAATAAGATCCAGGTTGAAAGTGAACCCTGGATGAAACAGGCCCTTACCGAGGTTGGGAGGGTCAATGAGGTCTTTTTCTCTGAGACTTCCCTGGGGGTGTACCAACCCCTTGAAATCTTAACATTCGATTTCATCCCCAGAGAGGATCCCGCCATGCTGCAAAGAGCCTGGACATAGAAGAAAAGATGAGAACCGAGGTAGACTCTTAAGGCCCCAAAGAAACCCTTGCCACACTCCTATCTAGCACTTGGTGCCGAGTACACTACCAAAAACATTTAGAACTTGAGTGTGGGCCATGTCTTTCTATCGCTAACCGGCACCTTGATACCTTCCGGAAGGAACAACATGCAACTGATTCCCCGGGACCCAGTGTCCCTGCGGGATGCATTCCTTTGGTGCCATCTCCCCAGGAATCCCAAATCCAAACACCTCCGGAGGTAAAATCTATTTTCACTCCGGTAGTCCCGGAAGGAATCCCTAAGTCTCCCAACAATAGTCCAAAGACTACTCCCCCTCCCCAGCCCCAGATTACTAACAATGACTTGTGGACCCTCAAGGTCGATGGGTCCCAATCCAAACAAGGCTGCAGGGCTGGGGTAGAACTAATCAACCTGCAATGGAAGTCCTTCCTCGCGTCTTATAGACTGTAGTTTAACTGCACAAACAATGTTATAGAGTATGAGGCTTTGGTCCTCGGACTCTTTTTTGAGTTAAAGAAGGGTATCACCCGCCTCTGGGCTCTGGGTGATTCAGAGTTGATTGTTAGACAAGTTCGGAGTCAATACACATGTCACGACAAGAGGCTGGCTACATACCACAACCAGGCTTGGAGCCTTTTCAAAGATTTTGATGCCTTTTGTATTGACCTCATTCCCCAATGATGGAACTATGTCCTAGATGCCCTTGCCATTTCTGCCAGCACACTTGAGCCAATGGCCGACTCGCGACTCCAGAGATTTTTGGTTGAGATGGTCCCCACCCCGTCCATTCCAGATAATGTCACCCACTTTTAAGTTTTTGAGGACAATTAACATATCGTGGCCTTCATGGTGAATGTTGGTGTCTTTGAGGACTTGATAGTGGAAGAACGAGACCATGACGACACTGGGCAGGGTGATGAAGAGGATGGGATGATGGACCTACCAACTAATACCATCCCAAAGGGGATGGTTGCACTGGAATGAATCTTTGACTTGGACCCTCGGGCCCATGAGAAGGTGTCATCCTCCTCCGAGGGGGGAAAGTTTGAAAAAATTAACATCGGCCAGCCCGGTGAGGAAAAGACCATTCACATTAGCACCTCCTGTTCCCTTGAGGAAAAGGAGAAGATTCTCGCAGTTCTCTGAGAATACATCGACGTAATTGCCTAGGGTTATGAAGACTTAAAAATGTATGACACATCCATCATGACCCATACTATTCCCCTGAAACCTGATGCTAAGCCCTTTTGGCAAAAGCAAAGTCCGGTCAACCCCTTGATAGAGCCTCTGATTCGTCAGGAAGTAGAAAAACTGCTGTCAGCTCAGATAATCTTCCCAATCCGGCACACTACGTGGGTTGCCAACCTGGTCCCTGTGAGAAATAAAAATGGTGAGATCCGCCTCTGTGTGGATTTCTAAAACTTGAACAAGGCCTCTAAGAAAGACAATCACCCTCTCCCTTCGCTAGATGAGGTGTTGCAGATAGTGAATGGATCTTAGATGATGTCCTTCTTGGATGGATACTTGGGATATAACCAGGTCATGGTCAAGTATGAAGACAAGGAGAAAACAACGTTTACCACCAAGTGGGGAACGTTTGCATATAGGAGAATGCCCTTTGGTTTGATCAATGTAGGGGCTACATTTCAGAAGGCCATGGACATTGCATTTGAGGGCCTCGTGAATTGGTGCATAATCATCTACATGGGTGATTTGACCATCTTTTCCCAGGACAGGCGTGACCATGCCGCCCATCTCGCTCAAATCTATGAGAGATGTCACCGGTATGGGATATCCGTCAACCCTAAGAAATGCATATTCAGGGTCACCGAGGGGAAGTTTCTTGGGCATATTGTCTCTGAGAAGGGTATATCCATACATCCTGATAGCGTCGAAGCATTACTAAATTTACAAATACCTGGCAGCAAGAAGGAGATGTGATCCTTCTTCAGAAAGATCAACTTCATGCGATGGTTCATCACGAGATTTGCAGAAATAGTCAAACCACTCAACGAGATGATGAAGAAGGATACTAGGATTTAGTGGAGCCCTAAAACAAAATGGTCGTTCACCCAAATCAAACAGATAATAACCGAAGCACCCGTCCTGGCTAGTCCAGACTATTCCCTTCCATTTTATATTTATTCTTTTGCTTTGCCACATTCTGCCGCGGCAGTGTTGACTCAAAAAGTGGAAGGGGAGGAACGACCAATAGCTTTTATGAGCTCCCCTTTCAAGAACGCCAAAGTCCAATATTCATCGCTAGAAAAGCAGGCCTTTTCTCTAGTTCACACCGTGAAGAAATTCTGACATTATATTCTCCGGAGCAAGGTACATGCTATCATTTTGGACCAGGCTATCAAGTCTCTACTAATGCAAAGTGAATTGGGTGAGAGATGGGGGAAATGGATGGCCATCCTCCAGGAATATGACTTAGAAATGCAGCCCGTGAAGATAGTCCAGGACCAGGGACTAAGTCGAGTGATGGCAGAAGAGACTCCCCGCATAGAATGCCAAACTTACACAGTGGAGTCCATCACTCAAGACCCATGGTATACCAATCTGGTATACTTGTTACTCAATAATAAATTCCCAGAGGGGTTACCTCCTCACAAACGCCGTGCCCTATGGATGAAAAGCGCTCACTTCATGATAAAAAACTCTGCACTTTATCACAGAAACTACGAGGGAGTGTACCTCCGGTGCATTGACAGAGACCAAGCTGTGAGAGTTATTAATGAATTCCACAGATAGTATGGAACCAGACATGGCTCAAACGACACCACTGTCCATCAGATCCTTCAGGCTGGGTACTATTGGCCCTGTATATTCAAGGATGTTTACACTCATGTAAGGAAATGCCATACTTTCCAAACCACAGCGCATCATGAGCGTAACCTAGCTATGCCTTTACAACCAGTCTATGAGGCTAGACCCTTCGCCTAGTGGGCATTTGACTTCATCGGAGAAATCAACCCCAACTCGTCTGCCAACCACCGATACATCCTTACTACTACTGATTACTGCACTCGATGGTCTGAAGCTATACCTTGTAAAAACAACATGACATATGTAGTTATCAAATTCTTGGAAGAAAAAATCGTCACACGGTTTGGAATGCCCTTTGCTTTAGTATGTGACAATGGTCCGACATTCTCTTTGACATAGTTACTCGAATGGACCTATAATCGAAAGATCACTTTGAAGTTCTCCAGCAACTATTATCCCCAGGGAAATGGCATTGTTGAATCGACAAACAAAAATCTACTTGAAGCTATCAAACATCTGTTAGAATAGAATCCCCAGGATTGGCATCAAAAGTTGAAATTTTCCCTTTGGGCAGATCACATTCACGTCAAGGGCGCCCTGGGAACATCCCCGTTCCATCTGGTTTATGGTCAGAACCCTGTATTCCCAATCAACTTACAGATCCCAGTTCTATAGTTTATGCAGGAATTTAGAAATAGGGACAACATCGTGGAGGTTTGGCTCTTAAATCTAGTGCAGATGGAGGAATAGAGAGACACAGCTCTTGAATATTTCACTCGTCATCAAGCAGTGGTAAAATGATGGTTTGACAGAAGAGCTCAATACAAGGCTTTTCAGATCTCAGATTTGGTCCTGTTATGGGACAAGGCCTGAGAGAAGAAAGGGAAGCATACCAAGTTCCAAAGGCTCTGGCTCAGACCATACTTGATCTCAAAAATCTACGGGGCAAATACTTACCGCCTTAACACCTTGACTGGAGAACCTGTCGCATTGCCCGTTAATGGACAATTTCTCAAACACTACTTCGAGTAGGGTAAGTTTGTCCAAAGTTGTATTATGTGTAAAGTCTCCCGCTTGTAAATATTTCCTCTGGGTGCCTCGTGCGAGGTACCCTACCTTGTAAATAGCCTTGTCGACTGTCTCTAGGGTAGTCCTTTTTTGTTGTTTTTGTTTACATTTTTGGTTTTCTTTTTGGGTCCCGGCGTTTTGTTCTGTCTTGCAGGAATTGGAATGCTTCGCATAACAATAGTTTCTGGTATGATGTCTATGATATGGTCAACTTTAGAATCTGTCTTTAGCATGGTGGAGTCGGTCCAGTTTCTGGGGTTGTTTCACAGGATAGGGCACATTTTGAGCAATCTCCACTGGGTGTTATCTCACAAGTAATATAAGGAACAAGTAATCGAACATCTCAAGGGTAGATCAGTTGCACTGATTGGTTGACCCAGGTCTAAAACTTTAAAGAAATTCTTTCCGGGTCCAGAGTTTTATCCCCTCTTCAAACATCTAAGTATAGGTGGATAGGTGAAAGAAGTACCGCCATTAAAATTAGTTAAGCTTAAGCTTAATGGTGAAAGAAGTACCACCTTCCCCTACCCAGAAACAAACAAAATAACTAAAGAGGAAAAGTGGGATGGAACTCCGGTCTCCGGGGGGAAGCGAACAAATTGATGACTGGTTCGATGTAATCAGTGCCTCTTCTCTATTCCTCCCAGAGGTCATCGGCTTGATTTCCTTCCAAAGCACACATGACACCACTGATGAAGGACTACAGACTGACTCTTATGTGGTTGGATTCTTTCAGATATGTTTCCCTTTGCCTGTTAGGCACCTCGGGAAGTGGCTTGTTCCAGTTTTGCTAACCAGAGATTCTATAGTTCTCAAATGCGGTAAGGCATTTGTCCCAGATAGTCTCCATTTGTTATGCCCTACATCCCCGTCCCTACATTTTGTGTGCAAAATGTTGGGTCCCCCTTTTTGTTTCTGCTTGCGGTTTCCCCTTGTCTTTCTTTCCCTTTTATTTTCTTTCTCTGGGGTTTTCTTCCCCAGTGTGGTGTTTCTGTTGTTTGGTTTTCATCTTCGGGGCTCCGATCCCAAAGGTTTCCCTTCGTTGGGAATCGAATTCTGGACTCCGAGATTATTTTCCATGATATTCTTAAGGATATCATCGCGGGGAATCCCCGGGCCCAGAGTCCAGAGGTTTGCTTGTCCAAGGATTGTCGGAAGGAGGAGGATTACCTTTTTACCATGGGTATAAATAGAACCTATCTGTCATTTTCACATTTACCATGATTAAAACCTTCAAGCACTTAAGAGCGATTAACAGAGCGATTTCAAAGTGATTAGCAGAGCATTTGCAGAAAGTTTATGATAATCGACGCTTAACACTTCCAGTCACTTTTAGGCAATTGCAAGTGCTTCGTGGTGGTGATTATGACCGTTTGATGACTCGAGCTATTGCAGAGCTCCCATGGTAACTCTTCCCTTTCCTCGACCTTCTGCGTTCTCAGGTTGGTGTTTCTATTTTCTGCCTCTCTAGTTTTCTTCCGTTTCGTTTGGTTTTGTTTGTCTTGTTTTCTTTGTCGTCTGTTTCATCTGGTTTTCTATTTTTTGGTTTTTCCACCCATTGGTGGGTCAGCTCTCTACCAGAGGGTTGTCTTCCCTCTGTGCAGAGGTGTTCCATTTGTAAAATATGTAAATAGATGTATATATATTTATGTTTTGTCTATTTTTTTGTGGGCGTCATTCTGTGTTGTATATTTTGTGTATATGCATGTATATTCATGTATAGTCTATGTATATATCCCTCAGCTCTATGTATATCCTTCCAGGTGGCTTGACAAGCTGGTCGAGTCATCTGTGTTTCTAGTTTTTCGCCCACAAACTCGTTTTTGGGCAGAAAACCACCTGTTTGAAACTCGGCTCTTGGCTGGTTTCAAACAGGCAGTTTTCTCTCTCCTCCATGAAGTCTGTCGGAACCTCATTTATGTCCCATGCACATAATCAATTCCATCCAAGTGGCTTCCACTTTTTGCGCATTCGAACAGTTGGCTCCGCTGTCATCGCCATTACTTCCATTTAATACCTACGCACATGGCGCCCACGTGGGCTCGATGAATTTCCTTTTTACACGTCCTCACCAACGGTCATTTCTCTGGGCTTTGGGTCTCTTACTTTCATCTATCCTATGTCTTTACCAAGTGTGATAAAAACCCTGGATGTTTAATGAAAATCTAAAGTTTACGATGTTTTGCTTTTCGGTTCTTTGCATGAAACTAACTTTTTGGAAAAGCAAGCATCACGGTGGTAAGATCTCCGGACCCCAAAATAATTATTTTGATAAATGTATTCTGATGGTCACTTTGCCTCACAGGTTCCCAGAGTTCTTTTCCCCAAACATGTCTGAAGCATCTGCATCTTCTCCACCCGGGAGTCCAGAGCTACCTGCCACAGCAGAAACTAGGGCAGCAGTCAATTCCAAAATGGAGAAGGCCCTGGAAAAGATGCCCCTGACCATGAAATTTGTGCAAGACAACATCATCATGGGTTCAAAGATTGAGTCCAAGGTCAAGCTGATAACTGACACCAGCGTCGGAACATGGCCGGAGATGCAGGCCTTGGTAAAAATAATGCACATCCAACGACAGGCTGGAGATCAATTAGCAATCAACTTTGGGAACTCTAGAATTCTCAGGGCGGCTTGCTTCCTGTGCTCCGTGCAATCTCCGGAGCTTGTCTTAACATTGGCCACAAACTACAACTCCTTCATTTAGGCTATTATTCTCGCAGCCACAGAACCAACAGGATACCCTCCTACTCTGGTATCCCTCGACCCAGACACATTCCGGGCGGGACTGGGAATCCCACAATTCAACAAAGCCATAGTGGTTACAAGGACTGATGCCTTGACCCAGTTCACATAGCTGGTGGATGCAGCCCAGGTCTACATGAATACCCATTGGCTGAAGGTCCCGAAGAGGGACCCAAAAAGAATGAAGGTAGAGATTCCCCGCTCTGAATTTAAAGAGAGCATCCAGATGGGGATAGCATTGGCCTGGGTGTTTGGGTAGCCCTCCGCCTAGGAGTTTGCTCGATGGATGTATTGTTTCCTCCTTCGCATATCCACTAAGGGAGGATACTTTGACTGGGCGAAAATAATATCCAACCATGTCGAATCCCAATTTCAGCAGCTGAATAGGAATAAAAAGTTCTATATGTCTTCCTACGTTTTCTGGGCCCTAGCGCTGCAGAGACCCCATTCTCACAGCCTACTTACTGACGGCATGCTCAGGATTGGCCCAGGACAGAAAGCACCGTGGGACCATTTCCCACAAGTTCAACGGGAGGCTAGCTTCCCCAGTTTTTGTCGGGTGAACGACGCGTTCATTTACTATCATCTGCTGACACCCACTCGGGACGCCGAATACCGCCTGTCCTCGAAGGTGATGAATTTGGTCCAAAATTATAGATATTATTATATTCAATTCCAACAGCACACCTATATTAGGGTCACCGGCTTCTCCGAGAAACCCTACTTGTTGCCCAAACATTATGGGGACAAGATCGTGTTGTTAGAGTATTGCAGACAAATAATGGAGGTGTACGCCCTCTTTGCCCTCAAAAAGTTCCCCAACATTCTATTCCCAATAACCTATGGGAATTACACTTGTAGTCTAGCCATCGCAAAAGAGGCAGATAATGAGCTAAAAAGCTACAACTTGCAAAAATTTTATCTGGCGCAAAAAAATTTTAATCTACATGGAAAGATAGCAGCAGCACTGCCCCGGGCTTAAGAGCCCCATCATTTACACATGGAGGACTTCTGGGCAGATTGCCAAGATGATGTGGAGGTGCAGAGCAGGCACTATGTCAGGATGATGGCCAGAATGATGCAAAAATTGAAGCTCCAGAAATTTCCAGCGGACTTCTCAGATGCCGCACCCACTGAAGATCCCCAGTACAAAGAAAAAGGGATCAATAAAAAGGCCCTTCCACCAGTGAAATGGAATGTCTAGGAAGGGACCACAATTGAAGACTTCACTTGAGAGGTGATTGAGTGAAGCCATGCCTATTTCAAGAAGGTATGCCCCGGGAGTACCCATCGAGCAGCTCAGCCGGCGCCAAAATTAACTCCACAGCCATTACCAAAATTGACCCCGGGGGCCGGGACTTCTTCGCAGAAAGCAGATAAGGGAAAAAGAATAGACACTGTTGGTTGTATTTCCTGTTTTTACTGCTTTGCCCTGTTTTTTTCCCTGCTCTCTGAGAAATTCCAGGTTTTCACGCTTAAATCTTGCCAAAACTGCTTAAAACCCTGAAAAACCCTAGCAAATGAGTGTTAAACAATGTATTTTAAAACCCTAGGCCATGTCTTTATATTTCATCATTACTTTTTCAAAGTCACTTAAGACACGTGCTTTAAGTTAGGTCGCCTGATCGCGTTACCCAGAAAGAATATGCTAAATCCTCTCCCAACTTCGCTTTTGCCTTGTGTCGCGTAGTCTCTTTACAAAATGGAATATTCCTTCTACTTCTCAAGACTTAGCGATATCTTTTTAGTCGGGTAGTCGCGGGATAGCTGTGTCATAAGCTTTATAATGAATGGGACCCACTACTCAGTCGGGTGATCGTGAGAGAAGTCAAAAGTCAAAGAAATATTATCAGACTTCGCGATTCACTTCATGTCGCATGATCGCTAGATCAGGCCATGGCAAATAGTTAAGTATTTCTTCAGTCGCGTGGTCTCGTGATCAAATGACAGTTAAGGGATAACAGTCCTGATTCTGTGACTAACCATTTTGTGTTAGTGATTTCCCTCAGTCGGGATGTCCCCAGAACAGGATGATGACTCAGCTTTCCAGTATGCATTAAGTGGACAAAAGAACAGATGATATCTGTCATGATGTAAGTGGTTGTCGGGAGGTTGCTAGAATGAGAAAATGGATCAAGTGATAAAGAGACTAAGGTATTCTTGCCTTCAGTCGCGAAGTCTCCAGATGACTTAAGGGTGTGAAGAAATCTATAGCGATCAAACGACAACCGTTCGATGAAAGAATAAAGAGATCTGACGGTGGTCACGTAGTCTGGAGAAGAAAGTGCCCCAGGGAAAAAGTCCTCCCGACTTGGCGATTAGGGTATGTCGCAAGGTCGCCGTAAACAAAGAAAGGGTACTTTTTAGTGATAAGATCAAGTTTTAGTTATCTCCCGACTCAGCGACTAAGGTTTTCGTGTAGTCTTAAGAAAGAACAAGAGTATCTAGCAACTTAGCGATAATTATAAAGATTAATGATAAAACGGTTTGTCGCCAAGTCTGGAGAAAGATGATGAGTTGGTGTTAACCCCACGCGACTTAGATTTTCACTTGTGTCGCTTGATCGCCAGATGGACTTGGGTCAGCCAAAGTAAAAAACTTGCATTGTCACCAAGTCTGGAGATTAAACCATGGTTAAGGAAAAGTGCTCGCGACAAAGAGACTTCCTGCAGTCGCGAGGTCGCCAGATCTTGAGATCTAAAATGCGGTGCCAAGTGGATGACATGACAGAACGGATCTCTCGGCAGCCAATCAGATACCTAAATTTTGATTACTGTGCACAAAAGGTAGCTGAGATGTATGACAGAGGACAAATCAAATGATGCCATGTCAGCTGTCTTAAACGTTTGATGATTGCGCCAAAGATTCATAATTTTAAATTTGATTTTCTGTCAACTTCGTGCAACTACGGATAGGTTTTTGAAAGCTCACGGCATGGAAACTTAATGGCAGAACTGACATTTCTGAATCATGAGCCATGTACTCTGAATCAAAATGCCTATAAACAGATGATCGTGCTTTCATTCTTGTTCACCGTGCTTTCAAATTTCAGAGCTAAGTTGATTATTTTCTGTGAAAAGTGATATTCAGAGCAAGTACAGTATTTTCAAAGGTGATCAGAAATTTCTGAAGTTGCAGAGGATTGTGCTCAAGACAGATAGTTGATATTAAAGAATTGATTTGTTTCAGTATCAAGGAATTTTAAGCTATCACAAAGATGAGTAGAGCTGTGAGTGTGGCTTCTACAAGAGGAGGCAGTGGAGAGGAGCAAAAAGGAAAACCTAGCTATTCAGACGAGTTTCTCCAGCTACTACCAGGTTCAACACAGAATAGGAAGATAGATGCAGGAGTGTGTAAAGATGACTTCATGATCATCAGAGATGCTGCAACCCCAGGAACAATAGGTTATTCTCTCTTTACATACTTTTATAAAAATTCAGATAAACCTATCCCTGTTTCAAACCCTTGGACATCTGGTCTGGGTAGATTATTAGTGCCTGATGTGTTCTTGGATGTTGACCTATTTTTGGACTTGGTAAACCATTATGATTCCCTAACAAAGACCATCAAAAGAGATGATGGCACTGCCTTGCTGATACTGAATAGAAATTCTTTCATGCAAGCATTTGGTTTGTTCAGCACCATGTCAACCAAAATTGACATG
>MU228471.1:2068870-2089158 GCA_018584345.1 Thuja plicata | reverse complement strand
GAGGATAAAAGAACATAAAGAGAAGGTGATGTCATTATTGAACAGTGTACCTACCATAACAGTCCAAAACCCAGTGGATGTATCTGAGATACCACCTATCAATGGAAATGAGGATGAGATGTTAACAATTGAGAAGGAAACTGAGCCTGCACAAGTCCCGACTAGTCCCCCTCCACAAGAAGAATTTGATGATGTATTTGCGACCGACAAGTTTGGGAACTTATGGGGGGACAATACCCAAATGGAGATAGAGGTCCCGGAGGCAGCACAAGAGGCTGCAGAGCAAGAAGATATTGAACAAGAGCCTGCACAGGGACAAGAAGAGCAGGTGGAAGAGAAAGAGCCAGAACTGAAGATTACCTCCGGGGCTCAAGTGATGCAAAGTCCGGGAGTAGACCAACAACAACAAGGTGAACAACTGGCATCTGCTAGTGGAACCGGACCTTCGGGAATAACCGTAACCCCAGCCACCATGTTCCAAGGGCCACTCCTAGGAGCAACCTTTGGGCAGGTGATCACAGCGGCCCAAACTCTAAATCTCAGCCCGATACCTCCCCTACTGCCGAAAGAGGTGTCAACAGAGGAAGAGGCCCTTGCAGAAGAAGAACAACAACAAGAAGAGCAACTTGAAGAAGAAATTCCCGAGGAAGCCTACCAGAGTCCAGACCCAGTAGTAGAGATAGAGGACAAGGCTAAGGAGATGGAGGTTGATAAAGAGAATGTTGTTGCGAAAGAAGTTGAGGCAGGAAGAGGAGCGGATGAAGTCCATGCCACTGAGGAGCAGCAGCCACAAAACACTGGGGAAGAATCAAGGGAACAAATTTTGGCAGGAAGGCCACCCCTCCCACCTCAGTGGCTGATAAAGAGAAGGAAAAGAAAAGCTCAGTCTGCTCCTATGATTCCTCTCTCCTTGGCTGAAATGATGGCCCAAGTCCAGACCCCACTAAAGGCCAAGAAAGCCCAGACAGTTCATAGTCTTTGAAATGGGCTGGGTAGAGAAACAGTTACCTTTGTGGCAACACCTCCCCCAAATGCTGATGAAGCAACCGCGGACCCCGGAGACTACAATGTTGCAGAGGTATCACTAGGTAAAAGGGGAAAGCAAGGTGAGGTAGACTTGCTGAAGGAGGAAGCAAGGGCAGTAGAGGCCCGATATGAGAAAGAAGCCCAGAGGCTCAGAGCGGAAAAGGAAAAGAATGAAAAGCTTATGGGGTTGCTCACAAAGCTGGTTCAACCCATCAATGCCGCTCCTCCGGAGGCCTTCACCTTAGAAGATATACCGCAGAGTGACATAGCCTCCCTGTGAGTGATGAAAAAGAAGGCCCAGGCAGTGGATGAGTGGGTCACCCTACAAATAGGAAACACCCAGCATTTCCTAGCATCCACCCTCCCAGATCTATACACGGCCTGACAGGTTATTCACCAGGCAGAAACTCTTATTGAGCTATGGGAGGGTGACACTGAGAATTACCAAGCATGGAAGGTGGAGCTGAAAGAGCTCCTTACCTTAGGAGAGGATATGATTTCTGAATCTGGAATTCTGGGTGATGAATCATTTGATTTTGTAAGAACACAACACTCCAGACTTGACCTCACATTGGAGGTAACCAAGAAACTAGTAGGGTCCTTACAAGATAAATTAAATGCGGTGAAATATTCTTCCAATTTATACAAGTCTTTCGTAATAAAGACTTCCGGGGCTGATCCCCTCAGCACAGATACAAATACCCCTGAAGATTTAGTTTTGGGGAGTTTTGATGAAATAATGCAGTCCCGGTATCAATCTCCAGAGGGGATAGATGGGGCCCATATGGAAAAATTAACTCACATGGTACTTAGTGGTCATGACGTAGCGAGGATGGCCGATGAGTTTAAAGAAAGTATTTTGGACCTAGGGGAACAAGTTGAAGTGGCCAAACATCGAAGGGCCAACTTGAAAGAGATAGATGAGGATGGCATTTCCCACCTCCTCCAGGCTTTCAATGATAATAAGAAACCTTGAGCTTTCTCCGGAGGCTGGGGAGAATTCGAGCGTTGGGCATTATTTATACTTTTGGGAGTGTAAGTTCCCAGATCCCAGAAGTCCCAGATCCAAAATTTTGTTTTCTTTTAAGTGATCCATGTCTCAGTCCCTGAGGCCAACCGGTCACTTTCAAAAGTGGTTAATAAAGGCTGTCAGAGGGTAGTTGGATACATCAAAGAGGCATCGACTCAATGGTTGGGTTTCTGATAGGATGGTCTTCTCAAGGCACCATTCAGAGGTACATCTGGCACATTGGAGATAGGCCACCACATTTCCCATTTATGAGGCATGTAGCCTCGATCCCCGGGGGACCTACTTTCTTCTTTCTCCTTTTTGGCTTTCTTCTCGAGGCTGATTCTTCTGATGTATATTCTTGTCTTATTCTTCTGACATGGCAGACCTATTCGATCTCGAGGTCTTTTGTAGGGTGGCGCAGGTAGTATCGGCCCCCAGATATTGTATTTTATTGGAAATGATGTAAAATAGGGTTATGGTTAGGAAAGAATTGTATAAATAGCCAAACTAGCCCATTTTCAAGGGTCGGAAAAATTGATGATTTTGTTGTCCATAGCAATAGAAATGCGATTTCTCATTTTAAGTTGCAGAGCTCAATGCTCCATTGTTATGGTCTTATATAATTAGATGCTCCCCTAGAGCCACCAGTGTACCACGCACCAGTGCTTGCTGGAAGGAACATTAATAAAGAAGGAAGAATTCTTGGCAATGATGTTGTTAACATTCCAGCTTCTGAGTTAATGGTATTTCATGTTTTAATGTTCTTTATGTCTTCTACTCTGATATGTTAAAGTAGATTAACGACCTCCTTACTCCCGCTACTAATAAAATGCTAGCTGGTGGTTATGTATTTCTTTGGTATTTAGTGTAGTCTATCAGAGTATTATTGATGTTCCAGACATTTCAGCATGACTGTAGTTAGATGAGATGTTTCTAACCCTGCATGATCTTTTTCATTTTATTTTCTAAGTGTAGAATGCTAGGGGAAACCTTACTATATTGAATCCCCAGAGGTAATGAGTTGAAGAAACCAGCTATCCCCCTCGAAAATAGTCACTTCTCCCAACCGAGCCCCGCACCGTCGTGACCCGACACCCAGGTGCTTGAATTCCCAGAGAATTTATTTTCCCCGGACAACCTTTGCAGGTAGAGTTGGCTGGTATCCCCAGAACCCGGTGACAACTTATGACTATTGGCAGACCCGGTCAGCAAAACCCCGTCAACATATTCCAAATTTCCAATAGCATATTACAGAGTAAATAAACTAAGAATAAATGAATAAAATAGAGTAACTCAACATACATTAAATTAGAAAGAATGAAAATTAGATAGAGCACAATTTTTTTTGTATACATTTGTAATACATTACAATTTATAGTAGTTCAAAATTTAGAGGAATCTTTGTAGGCCAGTCCAAACATCCTCTGATGACAGAAAAATTTGGTTCATAGTATAGTCACACTCCTGCAACTTCGTTAGCAATTCATATTTGGAAGTGTGACTTGACATCACTTTTGCTTCTAAAACTCCATTCAAAGTTCTTGCTGGTTTGATGAAATCCATGAATGTATCAGGAGATAAGTCTGTAGGAAGAAAGCGTAAATAAGTATTTATTTTGTCCTGCAAGCTTATTTTGTAAATTTCTCTTCCAATGAACTTATTTGCATCAAATACCTTAGGCAAACCAAGACTTTCCAAATTCACTTTCCTTTGTTCCATCTTTAAGATCTTCTTCTTAGCTTTGTCATCCATTTCCTATCCTTCACGTTGCTTCTCACATTTTTGAATGATACTCTATACCTTTACTGAGGCATCAAGGCAGGTGCTAATTCCCTTGTTTGATAGATAACTATCACTCTTACTGTAGAGTTGTTGCATAATATCTTTTTCTTTCTTGACAACATCCATGTTCTGTTCAATGTTCTTATGAAGCTTCACATAACATACTCTCATACTTTGAAGCATTTCAAACCACTCAAACAAGCTATCAGACATCCCCAATATTTGGCCCCAAATGTGTTCTTTAGTAATCTTCACTAAATTATTACTAGTATTTGCTAAAGTTTGAATTGTATTATTGGCCTTCTTTAGTTCTTCTGCCATTTTTTCACAATTATTTTTCTCTTCCACTGCTTTGTGTTCCCAATGATTGGCTTTATCCACTTGAGAGTCCAATTGCTTTTGCATTTCCTGGTTGGAGGAAGCATTACTCTTCATGGTTTTAAATAACTTTTGTGAAGTGACTCTTTCTTCCTCTAGTTTTTTACTAATTTCTGCCAATTTCCCCCTCAGTGCCTTCAACTATGCCTGCTCCTTTTCCTTCACTACTGCCTCCACATGTTCCTGCTGAGTATTTTCTGATGTAGAGGTCAATTTTTTAATCTTTCTCTATAATTCTTTCAAATTGTTCTCTGAAGCTTTCCTCTTTGCTTTTTCATTGGCAATGTCTGCCTGTAACTTTTCTATATTTTTCTCGAGCTTACTTTTTTCTCTTTCTAGCTTTAGCAGTGCACTGTAGACCACTTGTTTTGTAGACTTTGACACATTGATTTTGTCCACATTTTTAACTTTGGAAAAATCCATTTGGAGAGTGCTAACTTGAAATTCAGACGGATCTATCTGTCTCTGGTGGGCTTCCATATTTTTTGGGTGGAATAACAACCATGAACTCCATCATGTCTCTGTATGGGTCATATGGTGGAAAAACTCTATTGGATGCAGGTTGTTCCTCTATAGCTACAATAAGGGCACTAGTCTACAATGTCTTCTTTATTTCCTTATTCTTGGTTATTGTTTCTACAAATTTATTATAGAAATATTTAAAATGAAAATATGGTATTGCAGAAGGATTTGAATGTTTGAAAGGTGCAGCAGAGCTTGCAATGCCTATTGATCTAACTAATGTTGTTTGAGGATTTAAACTTTTAGAGGGTTTTGCTGAACCTAAAATTGCAAAAAGTTCTTTAGGATCGAGTGTCATTGATCAAGAAACCTTTTTCTTCTTGACACTATCTTCTTCTATGGGATTCTGTGTACATTCTACTAGCCTCTTTACAGAGGGAACTTGTTGTATAAGTTTCCCAGTCCCATTGGCACCAGTGCCACTACCAGAACTAGAAGCAGTAGATTCCACAATCTCACCCATGGCAATGGATGTTCTTGTAGGCACAGTGGTTCCTGACGAATCTAATGTGTTCTCTCCAAAACCAAGGCCTACACTAGGTCCATGATAATCTTTTTCTATGAGAATCAGAATCTATATGCCATCTCCTATGGGACCCAAACCGCCACCTTTATAACACATTTTTTCTACAATGTTTTCCCCTTTACTATATACATGTTTACAGTAGTCGCTGACTCCACTGTGACCTGGAGTAAATACAATTGGTGGATTATCATCCTGACTATTTGGAGAATTGTTGTCGTATGCCATGGTAGGATGCTCCAAATTCAAAATTTTGTTAAAATCTATATCCTTGTATATATCATCCAGATCTACACTGGTCTTTGGTTCACCAAGATCCTTTCTCATACTCCAAAAATCATTCATTTTTGTTTGAGTCCATTTTCTATCCTTACACTCTTCTGCTATTTTCTTTGGTATTTTTATGTTTGATGGATAAGCACCTTTTCCATAGAAATTGTAGGAAATTCTAGGCTGTACAATACCTTGGTTTATTGATGTCATAATTTGTGATGACAACTATTCAACTAATTTTTTTTCCTCAGCAGAAACTTTCTCCATCTCTTTTGTAACGTCTTTTGGAATTATTGGAATGATGTATTGAGGGGAGGGGTGAATCAGTACCTCTAAAACACTTTATGTGGTTGGCCCATTAACCTTTGTGTCATCAAATTTATATATATACCTATCTATCTGTTCATCTTTTCTTTTGTATGTGAAGTCATAATATAAGTTCTTTACATGTAAAAACATTCAAGAAACATAACTGAAAGTAAATAACACATAACACATGATATGATATCAGAGAAAACTCCTGTTAGGAAGTAAAAACTATGGTGGGGATGTCTACCCACAAAAATTCACTAGCTGCAGATAAGAAGGGAGTCAGTAAAGGGTTACAATTGATCACTTCTGATGATCTACCCTATTAGGAGAATTAGAGTGGAGATCTGTTAGGATCTACTTCATTTAAATCTTTAGCAACACCATTAGGTGTGCACTTTGTTAAGAGATTTATCAAAGAATGGTTAAGTCCACCTTCTACAAAAGGATTTATGTTGTGATGCACTTGTTAGAATGCAACTACAATATAAATGTTGATCTTATAGTGAATGAAATATCTAATTGTTGATAATAGGTCCTATATAGCTTACAATGTATATGTAATCACCTTGAGTGATTGAGTAATACCTTGTTTCTGGCCATTGGTAGCCTTCCTATGTTCTTGATAACTGGTTTGATTTATTTCTAAACTTTGCATGAATTCTCTTCTTCATCTTAGATGCTCTCAATGGCTACTATCATTTGTCAAATGATTACAAGTCACTCTTCATTACAAATGATTGAACATCTATTTATACTAGTTTCTAGCTCTATTCTTGAGTCATGCTTTTCAAATTAACTCTAGATCCAAGGTTTACAACTTGACCTTGATCTTTAGTTAGATATGTTTTAGATCCATTAGGATGCTTTAAAACATTTACAATATGCTTTCTTGAACCTCAAGTAAGTATTTAAAACAAGTAAAAACTCTATAAATAGAATTACATTGCTTTATCTGATGTGTAAAGTCAGATCCACTTTTTGCAGGTTCTGTAACTAACTGTCAGTTTTGATGGTCAGGCTGCTCTATCAGTCTGTCAATTTTGTCCCCCATCGATGTTCCTTAATTGAACTGTTCATCAGGTATGCCTTTTCTTCTCCATCGGCGATGTTCTAAAAACTGTATTGTCGGTTATGCTTGTCGTCGGTCTTACTCTTGTCATTGTTCGTCGGGCACGTCTATACTTAGCATTTTTATGATAGACATTTTTTCTCGTCGTATATGCTTGTTGTTTTCTGGTTATGCTTATACCGATGATGTTTATCATGTTTTTCCCTTTAAGTATACTAATGGCAAAAATTAATGTCATCAATCTCCCCCTTTGTCATTAGTATCAAAAATTGATATGTACAACATACTTGATGCATTAGTATGTACACATGTGTATACTTCTTCCTTAGTCATGAAATGACTCCCCCTATGCATATGTCTGTAAGTGTAAGTTTATGTACATATCTATCCTATTTGAACATACATTATATATATCCTCATATGGTATATTGTATATATGTATACATTCCTCCTTTTACTACTAAAGTATTTTGTACATGTATTTCCTCCTTTTTTGATAATAAGGGCAAAGGTACTTACATCTTTTTGAAAATTTGAGAGTGTGAGGCTTTGATTTGCTCCATCATCTTCTTCCATTTCCCCTTTAAATTCTCTAGATCCATGTGCTCAAGTGTTATTCTCACATGCATGTCATATATGTTTTCTACCACAGACATTTCTGAGGTTGAGATTAGATTCCTTGCATCTGTAATATGTTGTTGTAGAGTGGTGAGGTTTGGCAATATGTGAGCTTGAAGCTCTGTAAACTCATTTTTGAATTGAGTCTCTGCATCCCATATTTCTTGTCTTAATCTGTTTACCTCTGTAATCTTTTCATGATGCAGCTTTATTGTGTTTGCATCAGAGGTTAAACTTAGTGTGCTAGTTGTTAGGTCTGAATTTAGTTGTGACAGCTTTTCACTATTTTCTTTAGTGAGACTTTCTAATGTGCACAATTTCTGAACTAAGGTAACAGCTTCAGAAATCATAGGTTCTAATTCACTTGCTAGTTCAGATAGCTTCACCTTGATCTCTGCCACTTCTTGGCTGATCTTATCAATTAGTTTGTGTTGATACTTCATCTCTTCCTTTTCTTCCATTGTCTTTTATGCATCTACATTCTAATTTGTGATGCCGTTAATAAGAACTACTATTTGTTCCATGATTGATATGTTATCTTCAATTTTGATGTCTGGAACAAGTTGATGTAGAATGTCCCTTGCCTTATTGAGTGCTTGGGCTTCCCTGTGTGCATTTTTCATCTTCTCTTGTATTTCCTTCCTTTGACACATCACTCCAAAATTTTAAAGTGCTTTAGTATCTAAAGTAGATACATCCCACTTGGGTATTTTGATTACCTCATAAAGTGTTACAGCCAAGATATCTTTCTTTAATACCTTCTTCTTCTTTTTCTTTAGCTGGGAGGCAGATTGGTGTACTACCATTTGTAAACCTTGAGATTGGATTGACTTTGTAGGTGAGGGTTTAGAAGATGAAGCATCCTGTTGTTTCTGTTTTGAGTCCATCGACTGGCTTTGTGAAGATGTCTCCTCATTGGCCTTGCGTGTATCAATGGATTTATCTTCTTTTTCTTTCATGCTTTCATTTTTCTTGACTTCTTCACTCTTTTCTTTCTCTTCATCCTTTCTCAATATTTTATCTATTTTGTTATCTTCTCCTTTGTCTTTTTCAATAGACACTTCTTGTTGAGTGCCAGTTGCATCTTTCATTGTTGTATCTGTATCCTTTTGAGTATTTGATGCATCTTTATTTTCATCATTACCCATGTCCTTAAGTATATCATCATCTTTCTTAGATGATTTCTCCTGACTTGATTCAATATTAATAGCATCAATTAATATGTTCATGTTTGTCGGTGTATTGACTTATGCAGTGTTAATAGTTGAATCTTGTCTGTCGGTATTGCCCTATGCAACATTGATATCTTCATCTTTCTGCACTTCTTCTACATGGTCTTTTTTTGTAATGCCATTGACAATGTTATCTAACCATGATTCATCATTGATATCATCAGTTATATTACCTTTTATTGTCAAATATTCTTTGGTAACTTCTTCTTCTTTAATCAAGTCAATATGAATTGGACTTGGTGGATTTTGACTCTGCTCACTTTGAGTGTTGTCAAGAGTAGTGTCTGGCCATATTTCATCTACAATGTCAGTATGTTTGTGGCCTACTGGATCACTCCCTTCTTTATCCAATTCCACAAATGAGTCATCTTGTATATCTTTAATGATGATTTGTTCCTTCTCTGGGCTAGCTTCCTTAGTGGGCTTTTTGAGTATCTTGCACCACTTCTTAATGCTATTTTGATCAAGATCAATTAGCTTCCCTTTGAGAAATTCATATGCTCTCATTTTTGGTAATAACTTCTTTTCATACTTCTTCATTATCTCAGTAATTTCTTCCTTCTTTGAATCAGAAGGCATAAGTGTAACAAGTACTCTTTCTCTTATTTCCTTTTCCCGATGTAGTGCAAATGTCCATCTAGCTAACAATCTCTCTGATAGTTCTTTGGGAACATCATATTCTAAGAATTGTAGTGGAACATAATGATGTTTGCACATTTTAGAAATTATTGCTTCTTCAATCTTATTTTGATCCTCTGTACTAAATTTTAACCATTTCCTAATGTTAGGATCAGAAATAGATTGTGATTCTAAAATATTCTTGCATATTTTATCAATTGTTGTAGGGACCAAAGTTTTTTTTTCCTTTTGTATTTCTATATCAGCTTCATCCATAGCTGAGTCTTCTAGATCTTCTCGAGTTCTAGTCATCTTCCTCCTTTTGGTCTATTTTGCTTTTTGAGGAGCTGGTTTTCTCTTATATATCCTCACTTTTCCTTTCTTTAATGGTGAAGGAGTTGATTCCTTTGCAGTCTGGCTTCTTGTTCTTGAAGCGGCTATTGTTCTTACTTTCTTGGGTGTAGGAGGAGGTGGAGAATCTAACTGTGTACCCTCTGAGTCATTCTTTTCTGCTTCTTCATCGATAGGTGACTGTCCTTCAGTTTGTTCCTCCTTACCTTCTATTTCCTCTTCACCTTCTTCAGTAACTACAAACTTCTTGGTTAAGTTTTTAACCATCTTGTCTTTCTTGTTTACAATCTTCTTGACAAAAATATCTATCTTGACCTTTTGTTTGGCTTCCTCATAGGTGAAAAATCTTTCTTGCTTGTTGTCAATTGGTTCATTCAATAGTGCCTTAATGCACTCATTGGCTTGTCCTGATTTGATCTCATATTCTAAATATGAAAGTTAAGACTTCCTAGGTACTACTACTTGGATATAAGTAAAATCAATATCTACAATAAAATATATGTCCTCTTTGTGTTCTTCTATCAAACTTTCAGGTATCCTTGTTCTAGCTTCCAACATTTCCTTAATACTTTTGAAATACTCATTCATTATGTCATCAAAATTTGTTCCTAGTGACTCTATATGCTTACATATCTGTATGGTTATAGGTCTGCTTGTATCCCATACTACTTTGCCTATGGAATGAAATTATTCTTCAAAGTAAAAGAATCTGCACATAATGAGGGAAACAAACTTACAAGTGTTTGTTCTTGAAGATCTTATGGTGTTCATGTTCTCCTCAAGTTGATTCAACAATATCTCTGCAAGATCAATCTTCTTTCCTTGTTTGATGATTTTGTAAGTTGTGCTCATAGAAGTTCTTGCTATGTTGTTCATTCTACTTGCCTAAAATATTTTGTATCCTACCACACATGCACCAAACTTGAGTTCTTTGTCAGTGATAGTGCTGACCTTGAGACCTCTCTTGTCTGATTTTTCACTAGTTAGCTTTTCAAATTCCTTCAGGGATGGGTGCTTGTGAGCTTGTGGTTTTTTGGTTGTAGGATATCCAGTAGCTGCATGAATAAAATCCTTTTTTATTCATTTTGGTTTATTGAGCCATAAATTTTGGTTATGTATTCTGTTGAGAACTATTCGTATCCATTCTATTTTGAAAACTCTGGGAAAGTGTAATGCATTCGTGAGTCCTTTCACTTCTAGATGTTTGTGCTCTTCTTTCAAGTTTCTAGCTTCATCACACAGTGCCCTATAGGCATTATCTAGGTCTAGATCTCTTAATTCTGAGATCTTGCAGTGTATATAGGACCTTACGTCCTCTACCAGCAAAACCCTAGGTGGGATTCTGGAGAATGCTCCAGAATCATCAAGTTGTGATGCAATTTCTGGGTGTAGCTTGTATTTTGGTTCAACACAAGTGCCTCTACTGATAAGATTGATCATTTTCCTTTTATCCTCTTTCAAATTTTTAACTCTTGAAGTAGATGCCATCATGTTTCAAAAATTTAGGGTTTTTCATAAATTAAATAGTGCGGTCGGTGAATGCAGGTACTTACTGAATCCTGTGATTGCTCGTGAATCCTTTGAGTTGATTAAGAATCTTGTTGAGGTCACACTTCAATTTTCTCTCCAATCGTTCTTCTTGGCTCTCTTGGTTGCTGTAAAATTGCGGGTGCAAAATGAGTTCAGTCGTCGGACATTTATAACTTTTGTGCCCTAGATTGTCATTAATGTACACCGACTCGTGAGTATACAAAGACTGAGCTCATCAGTTGAGGTATAAATAACATCTTCGGTGTAGGTGCAAAGTGTCAGGGTTGCTAGCATCTTTGGTGACTTCACCAATGATTGTTGGTAAAGTGGCGAAGACAACTTTCATTGGCTCAAGGATCACCGATGTCTGTCAATTTACACTTAGCGACTTGGCTTTTGTGTAATGACCGATACATTTCGGTAAGTAGTGTTAAATTTTTTGTGTGTGTTCACCAATACAAATTTGTAACCAATAACCGATGGTTTTTTTTCAATAACATTTACAAGTGAAAATATAGTGCATCTTCAATAATGTTGATTTGTCTAGGTGATCAATATGTAATGGAACAGATGCATAATATAACTTTTCATAATGCAGTTCCATACTTACTTGTGCAATTTAGTTGGATGTAGTAATGCCAATAGATCTATTGGATGGGGGTGTCATCATTTACATTGCTTGTTCCAGCACCTTTAGTGTTTGTGGCTTTTACCCACATCTTGTTTCTCATCTTCTTGATGTCATCAATGGTATTTCCATTGGGATAAGTACTTTTTTCTGTCAGTTGGTCTTTGCAATCTTTTATCACATGTCCAACCTTATGACAATGTAAACATGTCATTCCTGGATTGAACCATCCTATTGGTTTTCTAGTCCATTTTCTCATACAGTTGGCAGATATATGACCATACCTTCCACATGTTGTGAAATTTACCCATGTGTTATAGTCCCAAACATATGAGTTACCTTTTCTTGTTGGTTTGTAGCCATTATCAGGTTCTTTTGGTGTCCATGTTTTCTTATTCTTTTTCCAACATTCCTGATATGTATGTCCATTCATTTTGTAGGTAGGACAGTACTTGTCCATATAGGTTTCCTTCTTTGGATTTGTCATCTTCGATCCGCATTCATATGCCTTGTTTCCTTGCTTGTGACATTTATAACAATTACCAATGAAAGTAGATTGTGATTGAGGAATACCTTTCATTTTGTTTCTGCAAATGTTTGAGGTGTGGCCTAGTTTTCCACAGTGATGGCATGACAACTTCTTGGTTCTTAGAGTTTCATATACATTCTTTTGATTTGATTGATTAGATGACTCTCCATTGTCAGTGTACCCTATTCCTGTGTAGTTGTTGACTCTTCTTTGACCATCAAAAAAATCATCCATTCTTTTATTGCTATCTTCAGCTTTCTTGATTGATTCATTGTGCTGATTCTGAATTTTGACTTCATGCTTTAGTTTTTCATTTTCTTCCCTTAGCTCACCGATGATCTGTTTTCTTTCAATGAGTTCAATATTTAATCTGTTTGCTTCTTGACTCATAAGAATAATCTAGTTGGTAATCCCATGGTGATGATCAATAAGTCTTTGAATCTCTAATTCTTTTTCTTGTAGCTTCTCTGTTATTTTCCTCTGATCATCAATAGTCAATGTTCTCTCTGATTCAGCTTTTCTTGAATCATTCATGACATCAATCATTTTTACCATCTGATTATCTTGACCGATTTGCAGCATCTTGATTTGCTCTGTCAGATGTAGATTGACTTCTTGTAGACTTGTGATCTCTTCTACTAATGTGTCTGAAGCTTTGCTCATTGATGATTTAGCATAGTTGAAGTAATCTGGGATCTCCTCTTCTTGAAAATATTTTTCATTAAGCCTAGTTGCCATGATCTTTCTTTCATCAAGAAACTTAATCATGCTTACTCTTGCCTCTTTATACTGCTCATAGTAAATATGAATTTACAACTGCTCATTCTCAATAGTCTTGTCCAATCTGTACTTTTCCATTGTGTGGATATTTTCTCTTAAGTCTTTAAGCTTTTCAAGAAAGAGACACAGCTCTGATACCAATTGTTGGAATTATTAGAATGATGTACTGAGAGGGGAGGGGTGAATCAGTACCTATCTATCTATTCATCTTTTCTTTTGTATGTGAAGTCATAATATAAGTTCTTTACATGTATAAACATTCAAGAAACATACATGAAAGTAAATAACACATAACACATGATATGATATCGCAGAAAAATCCTGTTATGAAGTAAAAACTGCAGTGGGGATGTCTACCCACAAAACTTCACTATCTACAGATAAGAAGGGAGCTAGTAAAGGCTTACAATTGATCACTTCTGATGATCTACCTTGTTAGGAGTATTAGAGTGGAGACCTATTAGAATCTACTTGATTTGAAGCTTTAGAAACACCATTAGATGTGCACTCTGTTAAAAGATTTATCAAAGAACGGTTAAGTCCACCTTCTACAAAAGGATTTCTGTTGTGATGCGCTTGTTAGAATGCAACTAAAATATAAATGTTGATTTGATAGTGAATGCAATCTCTAATTGCTGATAACAGGTCTTGTATAGCTTACAATGTATATGTAATCACCTTGAGTGATTGAGTAATACCTTGTTTCTACTCGTCGGTAGCCTTCCTGTGTTCTTGATAACTGGTTTGATCTGTTTCTAAACTTTGCATGAATTCTGTTCTTTATTTTAGATGCTCTCCATGGCTACTATCATTTTTCAAATGATTACAAGTCACTCTTCATTACAAATGATTGAACATCTATTTATACTAGTTTCTAGCTCTATTCTTGATTCACGCTTTTCAAATTAACTCTAGATCTAAGGTTTACAACTTGACCTTGATCTTTAGTTAGATATGTTTTAGATCCATTAGGATGCTTTAAAACATTTACAATATGCTTGCTTGACCCTCAAGTAAGTATTTAAAACAAGTAAAAACTCTATAAATAGAATTACATTTCTTTATCTGACGTGTAAAGTCAGATCCACTTTTTGCAGGTTCTACAACTGACTGTCGGTTCTAATGGTCAGGCTGCTCTGTCAGTCTATCATTTTTGTCCTCCGTCGGTGTTCCTTAATTGAACTATTCATTGGGTATGCCTTTTATGCTCCATCAGTGATGTTCTAAAAACTATATCGCTGATTATGCTTGTCGTCGGTCTTACTCTTGTCATCGTTCGTCGGACACATCTATACTTAGCATTTTAATGATAGACATTTTGTCTCATCAGGTATGCTTGTTGTCCGCCAGTTATTCTTATACCGATGAAATTTATCATATTTTTCCCTTTAAGTATACTAATGACAAAACTTAATGTCATCAATCTCATCCTAGCTATCCTTGTTTTTCAACTTCTCTAGCAATGGTTTACTTTCATGTTGAAATAAGTTTGCAGAGTTCTTATTAGCAACAAGCATTGTTTGAATGACGTTGAGTGGATCATACTTCCAGTACCACTCTAAACCAATTTGAAAAATTTCTAAATTTTTTTTTTCCACTTTGAATGCCTTTCTCTCAAATTTTAACCCTCTGATTGACAAAGGTAAGGAAGGGAATATGCTCTTCTTCGAATGGCCAGCAAAGAGTCTATCTATGCTCTCAAGTTGTAGTACATATTCTACTACAAACATCCTATCTTTCACATGCATTGGAAGTTTGTGGGGTTGTAGTTCTGATCCATAAAACCTTAGCACAATGTATTCTTCCATTAAGTACCAGCCAGCCAATTGAATTGTGCTTCCAAGTTGGATGGAATCCCTACATGAAGCAGACAATCTGGGCATTGGAGTGCTTTTTATTTTTTTGTACAATGGTGCCAAAAGGAAATCTACAAAATTACTGTAATTCCTTCTGTTATCATACATCCTTATCTAAGGTGTCCAGTTATATATTGGAGTACCTATTGGACTCATTGGAGTACCTCTCAGTCCTGTCCCCATCTAAATTTAAAGCTTGTTGTCATTGCTCATTAATCTCGCAGCATGCTTGGCTAGCAGAAGATAGCACAAGTAGGTTGTGAACCTGAATGTCTTAGAAGTGCCTATTTTAATCAATGCTAATTGTTATTGCATCGATTGAACCACGTGTCCAGAAAAATTATATCTTACTATTACATTAACATAATGGATATCCCAAATCAATTGAAGAATGCTGGCACCCACTTCCCTATTGTTTTCCATTCCTAGGTAAAATGCTAGCGAGGATATAGTATCCTGAACCCATGTCACAAAAATGTTAAAATCATAAGGAGGCTTATGGTTCTCACCCAATGAAGCCTTTGCCTCTGTAACTATTAGACCCTTTATAAATGAATCTTTTTCATTTGGCAAGATTGCCTCATATTTGACTACCAGCAATCCGAGGTCAATATGGACATTACAGTTTTGTCAGTCAAACCCTAGGTCTAGCAAACTAAGAAATTCTTCCTAGGTTATTGATAAAATTTCTTCCTGATTATTTTAATTCATAGTTGCTTTTCTTTCTTCATCGTAATTTTCTGTACAAATCAAGACAATTTTTGGGGAAGGAAAAACTTCGGGTAACAGCATGCAACCCAAACCTACATCCCACGAAGCAACTTTATTCATTTTTGCACCTATCACTGGATTAAATTTTATAAAGTCAGACCTCTTTGGCCCAGTTGCCTTACTGCACAATGTATGTTTAATTGATATGACTCTCCTTTGACTGTTGATAGTAGGATCATAAACATCATGATACTCATCAGTGAAACCAGGGATTTCTACTAGTTTTCTGCAGTCTATTAAAGTTTTTCCATATGCTTGTCCTTGGCCTTGAGTTTTCGCTTTCCCCATTGTTTCTCAAAAGAATGAAAAAACACAAAATCACATACATTTACTAACAAAATCATAGATAATAACTAACTAATTAAGAAAACCCCAGTTTCCCAATTTAAGAAAACCCTAACTGTACATATGCATTATGCAAGAATTAAAATTTCAAAATCAAGTTAAACATAATTTTTGACATTACAAAATCGGGATGCATTAGGCTAGATTTCTTACCCAAAATTATGTTTTAAAATATGGATAGATAGAAGTTAGAATGGCTAAGGCTCTGAAAAATTACAGTCTGGAAATCATCGGCGATGGTTTAACAGTTCTCTTTAGCTCTGCTGCTACGATCCTATGAGTCAATAGGTTATTAAAAAGGAAATGGTAAAAAACTTTTGTTAAAACTTCAATGTAACAAATTAAATGAATATTATACGTCTCACGTGTCACATTTTTGGAAAGATTTAAATGAATATTAAATTAAAAATGCATACAAATTTAATGTTAATTACACGTGTCATGTTTTCGGAGTGGTTTTCATAAAAGATCTTTGAAACCCATAGTACTTCTAAAATACAACTTCAACCGTTCATCTCTCGTAATCCAACGATTGTTACGATTTTAAAATATTAATAATTTAATACACAATAATGAATATAATCATTAACTATATTGAATTCCCTTTGAATTCATGCATTTGAGAATACCTTATCCATGAAATTTTAACCAGTAACCAGTCACCATTAAATGATAAAGTTTGGAAACATTAAATTATTACATGAAACAAAAGTGCAACGCAAATATTTTATATTATATTACACAAAATTTCAATAGAACTTTACAAATCAATGACGCCCATAGGCCATATCTATTAATGATTTTTATAATAAAAAAAAAATAGAAAAGTACTTCAAATTTCTTAAAACATTTTCATATATTTTTTTAAACATACGTTATTATAATTTACATCATTGCAAAAAGCCTGGTAAGCTGCTACCACCAGAGGGAGACACAGTAGAGACTAGGACAAGGACAGGGACAAAGACATAGTTAGGGACTATTTGGCTGAGGCTCCCTTCCTTCTATATGGAACTTTGAAGAGAGGGTAATCTCAGAGAATTCTTCTAGCCATCGATAGTCCTCAGTATCCTCCAGGTTGTGCCGCTTCCGGAGGAAATCCCTCCCAATATGTGCCCACTTTCGATGACACATGAGCTGCTCAACATCAAGGTTCAGTAGAAATGGTTGCCTGGGAACATTTTCTCCTGGTTGTAGAATCCTCAGCAAATCATTTGCCCAAGGAATACCAAACCCAATTTCTACAAGTACAAAAACATTCACATCATCGCTAAGGTACTCTTCTCTCAAAACTTTCCTCAAAAGCATGAGAATTTCCACCTTTTCCCCACTCAAGTCCAACAGAGATTCCATGAACTGAGACAAAATATCAATGTTAACTCTATACCTATTTTCATTCTCTATAAATTCACGTCCCAACACCATCCTTATAGCCTCCTTGGTGAAGGCTCCCAACTCCATAGCAACAGACACCATGATTGGGTCTGTGACTAGGCCTAAAAAGGCCTTCTAATCCTCCAAGGCAGTGCATCTTAAACAAATTGGAGTGTCCATTGAAAATCAAACTGATTAGTATTCTAATTTTTGATAAAAAAACAAAGAGATCCGAGCAGTCGCAGACAATTTTCCCAAATCTTCTTTCACAATCATAATTTAACAAGCGTATATCATCTATTTATAAGCCCTGATTGAAATTATTTCTCTACCCTAAAGATCTAATTAATTTGTAAGTAAAATGGTAAATGTCCTTCAACAATCTCCAAATCTTTCATATTTAATGCAACAGTGGGTGAAGTTAGAAATAACAATTATGATAAGACATTTGTTATCTTTGGAATAGCAAAGACCGAACATCACGTAGGTAGACATAACAATTCTTTATTATAAAAAAAACTTGAAATGTGTGCCCACTCTGCAGAAACAATATGTAAAGTATGTTAGCTGCAAAATGGCAACAAGAAATGAAGCTTTACCATTGATGTAAGATCATCAAATGGTAAAAAAACAATGTCCTTAAATGACATGATGTTTTCATTTAAGTCTTAACTTTAAGGCATTATTCTATCGAGGTAAATTGGTAATGAATAGATAATGATGTCACAGTTCACACTTATCTATCATTGAAAATTGAAAGGCTCCATCTAAGTCGCAATTAATTGACATTACTTTAATTGATTTCATATCTACTCATCGCCATTAATTAAAATTTCTATCTAATATTACCGAAAATGGCTATGCAGTAGACAAAATATGTCTGATATGACAATTTGATAGGATTTATTAATTAAATTTAAAACTGTACGACAGTTGTTTATAAATTTTAAATTAATTAATAAATCTTGTCACAACTCACAGACTCCCAGTCTCACACGTCCGTTGGATTACAACATATCAATGACTAAAGATGAATTTCGGGCCTATTGATGGTCTTCATAATCTTTACAGAAAAATCTCTGCGGAATCATGACACATGGTATGATTGTGATGACATGTAACTGATTAAATGGTTCACTATATTAAGTTGAAGATGATGCAAGACATTAAATCAGTTAATGGTTTGTATTGTCATTGATGTCAACTTGATATCATCTGTATGGTCATATACATAATCCCAAAGACTTCAGAGAATCAATGGAATAAAGGTTATGCTTTCAGCAATGCATAAAAGTCAAGTATTCACTAAGTGATAGACTACACCGGCGGAGTGCACACCATCGATAAAGACAGAGTTAAAAGTCATAGTGATGCTCGACGAGCAGAAGACAGTGTTGTCTGATGAAGCAGAATCAAAGGATGCCCGAAGAGTAGAAGACAGTGTTTCCCAATGAGCAAGATCCAATGATGCCTGACGGATGGAGATCCCGAAGCTAACTGAAGCGACATCGATGGAACTGGCAGTTGTCACCGGCGATGAACTGCAGAATTGACCGACAGAATAGAGAGATCAGAAAATGACAAAATATCTAGCTGGCAGAGCTAAAGGATAGAATTAGCTGGTTCTTTTATTTGTTTTATTTGACCACAGTTAAGTAAATGATTTGTACAGTTGGCAAGAAGATAACTACGAGATAAATCAGGAGTTAAAACTGTAAATCAATTTGGCTGGATTTTTTTTCACGCCAAGAATCAAGAATCAAGAACCTAGAATTAAGGAACATCATGTCTATATAAGAGACAAGCATAGTTCACTTCAAAGAGAGGAGAGAAAACAATCAGATACATGGGGGAGTGAATTGATAGAAGATGCTAAAGAGAAACTGATGAAGGATTAACTTCATGCAGTCCTGATCAATCAAGTTGAGGGAGAGCTAAAGAATTCTGCAGACACCGACGAACAGAAATGCATAGCATCATAAAGAAGAAAGAGTTAAGTACAAAGTATTTGTATTGATACATTGATCAGAAAGATATTGTAAGTAAATAGATCTAAAAATCTGCAATTCAGTTGCATTTATAGAAACAGGTCATTGTGTTTCAATTTAACCATTGAAGCATTAAGTCTCTTAACAGAGCAGCACTTAACAGTCTTTTGTAATTGAGGTATATCCTAATAGATTACCAGAAGGTTGACTCATGATAGTAGCACAGGTCTTACCTAAAGCCTATTGACAGTCATGAGACTGATTCAAGGATGGTAGCGTAGATGCCAGGTACTTAGTGACAACCTATGTATAAAAATCCTCTAACAAGGTCACACTTAACCATGTGTTTGTAACCTTTAATAGGGTTGGCTCCTAACAGGGCTCACTTCAGAAGAGTGAAAATTTGGGGTACCGGTCCCAGTGGTTTTTTCCCTTAATAGGGTTTCCACATTAAAATCCTTGTGTTATATGTGTATGGTTCATTACTTTATTGTTTTATATTCTACATATGCATTTATAGATTAATTGGTATACTCTACATATTTACTGAGTATTGGTAAATATAGTTTACTGCTTATCGGTTATCAAGGAGAATAAGGACAGACAAGGTAAATCGACAGATAGTTATTTATTTCAAGTATTTCAAAGGCATGCATCTTGTAGGGACTTAATAATTGGAGAAGTATTGATTGGTGGATTAAATTGGATAAATTTTTGAGACCACTGATTCACCCCCCCCCCCCTCTCAGTTATTACTAACAATTGGTATCA
>MU228471.1:2047396-2059781 GCA_018584345.1 Thuja plicata | reverse complement strand
AGATGATAAAGTGATTTGGATTGGTCAACTTTGTGGAGAATAAGACAAATTTGGTATTTTCTCCCTTTTATTTGTTTTATTTGATTTTTGAGTGCACACCCATGTGTGAATGGGTTCACTTTTTGAAACTTGGAACTTTTTTATTTTATCCCAATGTTTTATGCTTTTTGGGTTTAGGCTTTGATGTTTGATTATTTGATTCAACAAGTTAGGATTAAAATTATACAAGCAAGTTTAATTAAATGCTCAATAATTTAGAGTCTAGCAATATTGTCTTAGATTTAGGATTTATTAAGACCAAATATTTAAGAAAATGGGGCTATGAGTTTTCTAGACCATTTTTGGGTGATTACAGCACCTCACCGAGCTCACTTCAAAAGAGTGAAAATATTTTGGGTTACCGGTCCCAAGTGGTTTTTTCCCTTAGTAGGGTTTTCGCGTTAAAAATCTATGTGTCAATGTATATGAATGTTGTGGATTGTTATTTTACTTTACACTTTATTTGATTGACCTAGATTGGTAATGACAGTATTAATTTACTGACACTCAGTAAACACTATTGATGAAAGTTTAAGTTTACAAAATACATTTTCACCGAGCTGAGTTTTATATGATTGAATTTGTTTTGTTATACATCTGGAGTAATTTGGGACTGTAGGATAATTTTGTGAGGGCAAACAGTCTAAATGATTCACTCCCCCTCTCAATTATTCTAGCAATTGGTATCAGAGTTTACAGTGCTTATCAGGGACCATATAGTGCTTAGAAGAAAGTTTTCAAGGACTTGAGATAAAGATCACAAGATGTATAAGATAGATGCACCTAAGATGAAAAAGGATATCTTCTAGACATGCAAAAGAAGAATGAGATTATACCTATTAGGAATTGCAAGCAACATTGAAGATTTTTTGGACAATGAATTCATACTACCTACTGGACCTTTGATAGTGAATCAGTTGAAAGAGAAAAATGAGCATAACCTTATCATGGTGGAGATTGCATCTTCACTTACCGATTCCAAATTTGAAGACATCAATAATTGTGCAACTTCCAAGCAGATGTAGGATCAATTTACAACAATTTATGGAGAAGATGAAAATGTACTAAGAGTCAAAGCTGAAAGTCTTCGTGGAAATTTTGATGACATGCAAATGAAGGAAGGAAAAAACATCACACAATGTAGTAACCGAATTAAAGAAGTTGTGAATGCTATTCGAGGACCTGGTGGAACCATTGATGAAGAAAAAATTATGAGTAAGTTTCTTAGAACTCTATTGCCTATTTATTCCATAAGAGTCTATGCAATACATGAAATGAGAGTAGCACTTGGAAATAACATTACTGTTGATAGTCTTATTGGAAGATTGATTTCTTTTGGGCTAAATAACTTTGACAACAGTATTGTACCATCTATGGAATCCACATTTATGTCTAATTTGAAAATTGGTAAATCTAGTAGGAAACACATAATCATAAATAATAGTGACAATGATGAAAAGGAACTTGATGAACTTGAATATTTAATGGTTAGAAGATTATATAGAGGTAAAGGAAGATATAAAGGTAAACTACCTTTGATATGCTTTAACTGTAAAGAGATTGGGCATTTTTCTGCAAGATGCCCTAAAAAAAAGAATGATGATAGAAATGATAGATCTAATGACAGAAAGGATGACTAAGACTTCACAAGAAACTCACATTATGCTAGAAGAGATAACTAAGATTACAAGGACAAAGGTAAGAAATCCTGTTACTGTTACCCATTTTTTTTCTCATCTGGTAAAATTGGCTATAGGTGGAGTAAAATGAGGCTTGCATAAGGCTTGAGCCCGGCCTGTCAGAAATATTTTAATTTTATAGCTTGGTTGTGTCCTCTCCTATCTTTTTAGTTCCCTATTTTTTGCCTTGTCTATGCAAAAATATTCTAAGTATGAAAACCCTATGCAGTTCATGATATAACCCTAGTTACCTGAGACTTGTTCTATTTTGTCATTACCTTTTTGGATAACTTAGCTCCCTTTAAAGACATGTACACAAAATATAATTCCCTTTAGTCTCCTAGTCACATAATGAAAACCGAATATCCCATATCATCTAGCGATCCTGAGATTGGCTCAGTCACGTAGTCTCAATATGAAAGGGAATATTCTTAAAAGATTAAGAGATCTAGCGACTAACCGTCGGATGTAAAGAAAAAATGAATCAATGGTGGTCGGGTTATCTCTGGATGATAGTTGAAAAGTCAAATATATTTGGCAACTTAGGGACTTAGGTTTTAGTCGCATGGTCTCATAACAAACTCAGGGTTAAAAGAATCAATCTGGCGACCCTAAGACTATGAAGGAAATGGTGACCCGAGGTCTTCTCAAGGTTAAAGTGAATAAAAAATTACAGTGTGACACATGGCATTGAGTGGACCTGAATCTAATACATTTGGTCGGGTGATTGCATGATGTAGACAGAATATTCCATATTCATTAAGCGACAATGAGACTTGCTTTAGTCGGGTGGTCTTGTAATCAAAAAGAATATTCTCTTAGTGTTCAGAGACTTGGTGACCACCATCTAATTTAAAGAAGATCTAACGCTTGTCGCGTGATCTTGTGATGAAGCCAGGGTTAGTGAAAATATTGGGAGACTTAGCGACAAAGAGGAAAGGGTGACCTGAGGTTATGATGCAGTGCCCAAGTAGATAAAAGGATCCTGTGGCTATGTTTTAAAATTAAATTAATTTTGAATCTCAGCTATCAATACAGATATCCATGCCACCTATGAGTGTTAGGATTTAAATATTTAAAGGAAAATTCAAATATCTAATCTCAGAAGTTATGACAGAAATGATTGGCATAGGGAAGTAGATGGATCAGCTGACTTCTCAAAGTAGAGTTATGGCGATGGAAAAAGATATTTAGGCATATCAGATCAATCAAGGATATTTTTGATGGCATTAAATAGCAGAATTTAGAATTAGGGTTTTTGATTATTCTATTGCCAATATAATAAAACCCTAATTTTTGAATCAGATTTACTCCTAAGCCTACGTGCTAGAGGAGGGTGTATATAAGTAGTTTAGTTCTCCTTTTCGAGTTAGTTTTTGGAGATTTGTTAGAAATTTTGTGGTAGTTGTTCTACCCTCAGGTCTTTCATGTTTATAATTTCTCATTAGAATCCAAGTTATGTGAAGAGTTTATGAGACATCTTCTTTGTCCTTGGGTCTTTTTGTGATTTGTATTCTTCTTATCTGAAGCATAATAGATCAACAATCTGTTAGAAAACTATGAGTTCTCTCAAGTTACTCTTTCTTTCTTGCATGATTGTGTACTATCGTGAATGATTTGATTTAGTTAGTCTTGTGGATTTAGTTCATCCTTGGATTCCTTGTCTCATTTTTGTGCCCACATGATAGAGAGAATGTTTTTTTGTAGGTTATAGTATGTGTCTACCCCATTGGCAATGCTATTGTTTGAGGATTTCTCTCTTCCCCTGAATAGACTCTTTCCTCTTCAGGCCTCTCTATGAAACACTCTATTGCAGACCTATCTAAGGAAGGATACTTGTCTCCATTCATGGTTTCATGCTAACTCTTAGTAAATTTATTGTGATTCATGTCTTTCAGTGTATCACCTAGTAGGATAGTTTTCTTACCGGTTATTTCCCTTTCAGTATTCCTTCTATCCCTTTTCCTATCCAGTTTACTCTCAAGCACAAGAAGAAAATTTGGGTGATTATCCAGGAGGAACCAGCCTAGAATCTAGAGGTTTCATTTCAATTAGCAAACATCCCACACCTGGAAATGATTCCCATGTTATACTATATTATTGTAACACCCCAAAATTGGCATCTTGCAACCCTAACCAATTTTGTTGCATTTGTCACTCTTCTAAATCATCAAAGTCCTATTGTACTAGGCAATTCTGAGTTTTTACTGACTCTACTCGACCTAAGTGTCAAATACAGAAAATCCTAAATCTATATTAATCATACACCATATTTAATTCCTAAATATCTATTTGGCTAAACAAACCCTATGATCGAATTAATTTAATTAATAAAGTCCTAGCACTTTAATTAAATTAAATTCACCCTCTTTAGCTGAGACACATGAAAATGGAATTAAATAATATTTAATTATTAAATTAATATCCTCATTTCAATAATTGAATTTAATTATTCAGATAATTGAGAAAAAACAATTATGAGGTCATATTTATTTAACTAATTGGATATTCTCTCAAAAATCTTATTTCTATTCAGAAATGGAAACTTTGAATTAATTGTGCTTTAAAGAGGAATAAAACAATTAAATTAAAATAAAACAATATTAAATCAAAGAAAGAAAATAGTTAAAGCAGAAAGAAAACAATTTATTGAATTCTTTTTAATAAAGCTTTCTATTTTTAACTAGCTTTTCTATTTGTTTTATTTCAAAAAGGAAAGTTTCTATTCTGATACTCTCAGAGTCTATAAAAGAACTCTCATTCTTCATTCAAAACCCCCTGAATTCTTAGAGAAAAGATGCATCGTTAGAATACTGAATTATTGTCATACTTCATATAGAATAACTTCATTTTTTGCAATAGTATAACTTCAATTTCTAGAATAATGACATTTAGCAATCATATTTAGATTATCTCACATCTTTCATTTCCTAGCATAATCTTGCATTGTATTGCATTCATTATGATAAATCCTTCATTCTTAGATTAGTCCATGGTTGTGAGACTCTCGTTCTGAGAGCAGTTTCAAAAACCCCATCTAGATAGAAGGCAACAGGTTGAATCACGCAGGCAGATAAGATGAATAATCTCGTATTCAGTCTTGTATGTACCTGGTGAAGAAGGACTATGTTGAAGTGTGTGGTTGATTAACAAGGCCAAAATTAACACATACATTTTTGGCACCCACCGTGGGGCAGGTATATTTCTATCTCGCCTCATTTCATTTCATATTTTTCACTTTTTTGCATTCTGTCTGTACTTCCGTACAAGTTCTATTTTAATTTTGCGCGAAATTTCTTTTCGTTTCGCGTGAACTTTCTAGTTCTTCGCCTGGCTTAGAAAAGTTCTTCACGCGATATAGTATACTTTATCATGTGAAATTGCAATCCAGAGCTTTCAATTTAATATTTCATTGCCTCAGTTTTCTAACCACATGATGTTTTCTGACATCTGTGATTCTCTGATTTTATCTTTTGAAATAGCATAACAGTGGTTTGCCGAACGCTAAGACAAAGAAAAGCCATCACAAACTTCTGACATGTTTATTGCAGGATGCTGATATGAAGAAAGACATTACAAACTACTAATGGGTTTCATTGCAGGATGTTTGTTGAAGACCTTGCTTGTTTTCACAACTTCTTTTATATGTTTTCAGTAGTTAAAACACACTTCGGTTGGTGCTTAAAATGAATCATTGTCTTGCATGATTGAAGTGTTTTTTAGATTATAATCCTAAGAACTACATGAACGTATCCTCTCCCCTCGCCTTTATGGATCTTGGGTGTAAGAGAAATTCATGTGATTCTTCTAGAGTGGCTACCTCCCAAGAGCTTTAGCAGAGCCAGTGAGAGTGGATACCCAACCGGTAACAGGCTAAAGCCAAGCCCTTCCAAACCGGTATACAAAAAATGCTATTGTGATTAGTGTCACAATAGACAGGTGTGAATTCATTGTGGCAACCAAAATCTCCTCTAGTACTCTAGTGGTGCATTAAAGTCCCAACATCGTTAAGGTGAAATCCTTACTTTGAAAGGATTGGGAGAGCCCCCTTTATTGGGAAAATGACTTGATCACAACCACCTGAACGAATGACCTTACTACAAACTGTTGTTCTAGTTTTCCAAAAACCCTCTATCTATTGGTGCGGGAGGTCAAAGACCGACTAAGACACCCCACATTTTTATGACTTTTAGTAGAGATAACAGCCCTTTGGGAAGAAATTCCTTTGGGGTCCAAATCTTGGTATGCTTGAGAAGTGAGTGCATATGTAAGGAGGAGCCCGTGCTTCCAAGCTTCTAAGTTATCCGCTAAGAGTAAGCATAGCTGAAATTTAGTTCAAGTGGGGATTCAACAGATATTGTCCTGGCTATCCTAGGATTGTAATGTGCTTGTTCTGGTACTACAAACATTTTGTTTAATGTGTTTTGCGTGGGTGTATCACTTGAACAATCGAAACTATCATCAAAACACACAAACTGTCAATCTTGAACATGTCCAAAAAAAATTGTAAACTGAACTATCTGTCATAAAATAGCATGATTTCATGTTGGAAAACACAAACTGGTCTTAACAGTTTGATTCTATAAATATACTTTTTTCAACATTTGCATAGTTTCGCGTGAAACTTCCAAAACTTTGCACGATTCAGTGAAAATCTTCGCACAATAAACAATTCTTTGTCGTACGACATTTGGCAATAGGGCCACTTTTTGTCAGTTATTTTTTTGTCCTTTGGTGTCTTTCTTCGTGTGAAGCAAGCATTTCTTTGCACAGCCCGGTGAGAATCTTCGCGCGATATAGCATTTCATTGCGCGAAACTGTAGCCTTTTGTCTAAAACAGAGAGCTAAAATCTACCAATCAGTTATTCTTCTATCAAATCTGGTCTCTGTCATTATTCTTCTGTCCACTTCCCCATCCAATGAATCCCTTACGTTCCAAAATGATTATGCTCTTGCTTGTTACCTATACGCCATCGAACCTATAATGTCTCCTACCAGCGAAGCAAGTGTCAACATGACTGAGGCTGACATCAAGTATCTTAGTCACAAAATAAAAAGAAGAAAAAATAGATGCTCTGATGGTGAAAACCACCTTGTGGCAGTATCAGAGCCTAAAATAGTCAAAATAAAAGACGTATCCAAGGGTGAAAACCTCTCCGAGGCGCCTGAGGATGAGATACTTGATGCGCTTCCTAGTCATTTTTAGGAAAGATCATCTGTCCTTATTGAACCAACTCAGCCTATCAACTTGGGTACAGAGGCAGAACCTCAGATCATTCACTTGGCATAATCCCTATCAGAGGCAAAAAGAGAGGAATTCATCACATTCTTCAGAAAGAAAAATATTAACTTTGCATGAAAATATTCAGATATGCCTGGATTAGACCCTAGTCTAATCATGCATCATCTATCCATCGCACCAGGTGTTAATCCTGTCAAGCAGAAGCTTTGCAAGATGCATCCACACGTAGCTCTACTTGTCAAAGCTGAGTTAGAGAAATTGCTTAAGGAAGTGTTTATCAGAGTCATTGATTATGTAGAATGGATCTCTAATATTGTTCTAGTGTCCAAACATGACAAATCTATCAGAGTCTGCACAGACTTTAGAGACCTGAATTTGGCATGTCTGAAGGATGATTTTCCATTTCCTAACATCGATATGATCATAGATATGATAGCTGGGTATGAAATGTACTCATTAATGGATGGTTTCTCTTGTTATAACCAGATAAAAATTGCACTAGAGGACCAAGAGAAAATCGTTTTCACATGTGCTTGGGGCAGCTTCTAGTGGAATTTCATGCCCTTCAGACTCAAAAATGTCAGAGCTACATATCAAAGAGCAGTTACCACTATATTTCATGACATGATGCATAAAACTATGGAAGATTACGTGGATGACACTTTGGCTAAGAGCATGCACCGAAATAAACATCATGCTGATCTAGGTCCTATCCTAGATCATATAGAACAATTCAGTCTGAGACTCAATCCTAAGAAATGCGCATTTGGCGTAACATCTGGTAAGCTACTTGGCTATATCATATCTGCCAAAGGTATTAAAGTAGATCCTACAAAAGTACAAGCTATTATGGAAATGCCACCATCTAAGAATATCAGACAAATGAGAGGACTTCAAGGCCGACTGCAGTCTATCCAACATTTTATCTCTCAACTAGCGGATAAGTCACAACCATTTACCAAGACTCTGCACAAGGGTGTGACTTACCAGTGGAATAAAGAATGTGATGAAGGGTTCACGCAAATCAAGCAATATCTTGCAAATCCACCAATCTTGATGCCTCCCATTCATGGGAAGCCACTCATACTATACATATCTGCTACGGATACATCATTGGGTATCCTATTGGCTCAAGAAGATTAGCACAAGAAAGAAAGGGTTATTTATTACATTAGTCAGACTCTGGTCTCCTATGAAATAAAATACTCTACTATAGAGAAGGCTTGCCTTGCATTGGTGTTTGCTTCACAAAAATTGTGACACTACATGTTGGCTCATACTACACGTCTAGTTGCTAAAATTGACCCTCTAAAATACTTTCTCAATAAAGCTACCCTCACAGGTAGACTAGCTAAATGGGTCATGATTCTCAGTGAGTTCGATATTGAATATGTTGAAAGGAAAGCCATTAAGGGCCAAGCAATAGCAGATCAATTGGCGAAAGCACCTCTAGTCGATCATCAACCATTGCACATTGAATTTCCAGATGAGTCCATATTACTTCTTACACATCGCTCATGGACTATGTTTTTCGATGGTTCATTTACCCAATAGGGGTCAAGTGCTGGGATCCTGTTCATTACACCTCAAAGATACGCATTACCAAAAGCATACAAAATGTTGTTTCCTTGTACAAACAACATTGCTGAGTATGAAGCTCTCATCAATGGTATGAAGATCACCCTTGAGTGGCGCGTGGATGAACTGAATGTTCTTGGAGATTCCCAATTGGTCATCAATCAGGTCAATGATATCTATCAGACAAGAGACGACAAGTTGATACCCTACAAATGGTTGGTTGATGATCTTAAATAGTATTTTACTCACATCACATTTCAACAGGTTCTGAGGGCAGATAATAAAGTAGCAGACGCCATGGCTACTCTTGCCTCTATGATGCAAATGCCTAAAAAACAATTTTAGACACGAATTCCTGGTGGAGACGTTATGCTACCCAGCCTATGACTCCCCTGACTCCCGGATGATCTGTTCTATCATAGGACATTACTCATCCCGCTACCATCACATATTCTCTTACCTACGTGACCAAATAATTCTGGACACTTACTCCCAGAATGAGAAACGTCACCTAATCTGTAGTTCTTCATGGTTCGTCATCATTGCTAATGACTTGTATAGACGTGGTCTAGACGGTACCCTCCTTAGGTGTTTAGAACCTAATGAGTCCAAACAAGCATTAGTAGAGGTGCATGAAGGCATCTGTGGGTCACATTATAATGGCCTGACATTAGCCCGCAAACTTATTAGAGCTGGTTACTACTGGCCAGACATGGAAAAAGAAGCAACGCAGTTTGCTAAGTCCTGCAAACAGTGTTAATTACATGGAAACTTGATTCACTCTCCAGCCAAGGAGCTGATTCCATTTATTTCTTTCTGGCCATTTCAGCAATGGGCCTTTGATTTGGTAGGTCAGATCTACCCCTCGTCCTCCAACGGGCATAAATTTATCATTACAGCTAAGGATTATTTTACTAAGTGGGTGGAGGCAGTCCCTCTCACCGTTGCTAGTGGAAAAATAGTAGCAATATTTATTCTTAATTACATCATCTGCAGGCATGGTGTACCCTCAGCGATTATCACAGATAATGGGGGACAATTTAAAAATAAGGATTTGACAGAGCTTTTCTCTAAGTTCAAAATTACTCAACACTGGTCTTCCATCTATTATCCTCAAGGTAATGGATAGGCGGAAGCTTCCAACAAAACAATCCTTAAGATCCTACATCGCACAGTACATAAATCTGGGCGAGACTGGCACCTCCGAATCAATCCAGCTCTTTGGGCATACAGGAAAAGTATAAGAACACCAATAGGGGCTATACCCTATGCATTGGTTTATGGAGCAGATGTTGTGCTACCTATTGAGGTCGAGATTCCTTCTTTGTGAGTCTCTCTGAAAGGCCTCATTACTGATGAAGATACTAGAATATCTCAGCTACAAGAGATGGAATTACTTGATGAATGTTGCCAAGTGGCATTCGATCACCTGAGAGAATACCAAAAGAGGATGTCTAAAAGCTATAACAAGAAGGTTCGACCAAGAGACTTCCAAGCGGTTGATCTCGTTCTGAGAGATAACCCTAAAAATCAGCAACATCGGGTCCAGAAAGGCAAGTTTGAACCTAATTGGCTCGGTCCATATATTGTTACTGCAGTGTTTGGGTCTGGTACCTTTCAACTCTCTACTATTGAAGCAGAACAACTCAAAGAGCCCATCAACGCTCTTCATCTGAAGCGGTTCTACAGCTGAGACATCTTCAGTATGCTCATGTATATACTAAAGTCCTGAAAAAATCCTAAAAATCTGAAAAAGTCCTGAAAATTTGATCATCTTAGTGAAAACCTAGTAATAGGCGCTTTGATGTATCTCCAAAAAAATTATATATTCCAAAAATACAAAAAAAATTAAAAATTTGAAAAATACAAAAAAAAAGAGAAAAAGAAAAAAGGTGCCATTGATGAAAACCTAGCAAACAGGCGTGATGGTAGCAAAAAAAAAAGAATTTCTGCCAAGAAGGTGAAAAACCTGATAAATAGGCACCTCTTGTTCCACAATGCTATATCTATCGCAGCACCCCTTGGTTTTCCGCATTTGCTCTCCTGCATTGCTTCTTTCCTACTTTCATTTGCTTTCAGTTCTCATCAAAACACCAACTCACATGGATTGAAACTAGTCTTACTCTCAGGGCAACCCTCCAGGTCTTGGGGGAATTGTCTTATTACCTTTTTGGATCTACTTTGTGATAGTCACTAGTAATTCTCACTGCGTCTGCCTACTGTCACTTATCTTATACAGAGCTCTATCTTCTTAATCATCTCTCTCGCGTTAGTCACCAGTGGTTCTCACTACGTCTGCCTACTATCGCTATTCCATCGAGATTTCTCACATCCATTCCAGTTGGAGTTATACTCACACGCTCTATCTATCAATACTCAGTCTTGACGATTATATGCTTTAGTTTGTACATATCTTTTGGTCACTTTTGTGACACTCTGGTTCCCTTGTGAACCCTCCTGACTTGTCATTGATTCAGCGCCATACGCTTGGGGGCAATCACATCTCATTTGTCCTCACAACATACATCAAGTCAGTCATCATTACTTGGGGGATGGGCCCCCCATTTGATCACATCTTTGGTTTACACTTGAGTCAATAATTTTGTCACTTCTCAAGGACAACTCGCTACTGACACAAACTGGTGTTTTTCAACACCACCATAAACAGTGTTTTTTAACACTATTTTTGGACACATCTGTGTTTTTAACACATATCAGATATCTCAAATGTAAACATCTATCGATAAAATTCAAACACAATGCACACACAAGCACAACGGTGTTTTTCAACACCTCATACACATCTACATTTGAAAACTTTAAAACAGGCTGAGCTATGTTTGAATATTTCTTTGTATGCTGTCTATTCTTATGGATTTCATTAACATTTTCTTTGTCTACTGCTTGTTGGAATAGTCCTGATGATCCGGAAATGTAAAATAAACAGGGTGTATGTGATAAGAGCTCCCACAATAAGGTGGAACAGCCTCACATCCCTCGATCTTGTTTATTTGTACGCCATGGTGAGGTTGGTACTATCTCCTTGCTTGTTATTGCTTTGTTTGTTATTGTTTTGCTTGTTATTGATCTGTATGTTAACGCATGATTTCACTCATGGTTATCTTGGCTTTGAATGCCTCGGTACTAGTGTACTCTTGCAACATTGACCAAAAACAATGTTCAGGTCATCTTGGCTTTTGTGCCCTGGTGCTTACATTTTTTTCCTACATTTTATCCGATGATAAGTCATATTCATATCCTTATGGTTGCATTGTGGCACCAGTAAGGGTTGTATCGACTTTGATGTTCCAAAAAATGTTCAATGATGATAGATATACGATGGGTCTCACAACCATGTCTTAGGATTGCACCTTCATATTGCATCTAGCATAGGATTGCATTTTCATTCTAGACTTGCATTGTGGCAATGATTCAGTGTTCTCTTCATTGCATTCTTCTGGGTTCATACTTTGGAGAGTTCTTCTTCTTCACCATTCACGTTTCCTCACGACTGCAAAGGTGTTCGATCCTCACTCTCGTTTCTTCACATGTTCTTTTGGTTAGCATTTGTTGTCCTACATGAGATGTTAGTACCATATCCATATTCATATTCACATTTCATAATCATTCATACATTACATTTACATTTTCATTTACATATTACATTTGCATAAATCATTTACATACATCTTTACATTCATACATATCTTTTAAACATATTTATCCATTTGCATACATTCTAAACATCTAAGCATATAAGAAACATCTCATAAAAGACAAAATACAATATGCGATGATACCAAAAGACGAGCTCATATATATATATATATATATATATATATATATA
>MU228471.1:2014119-2034389 GCA_018584345.1 Thuja plicata | reverse complement strand
CAACTTTGTGACCATCTCTTCTGACACCAGATTGTCAGTACTTCTGCTATCAATAATCACATCACAACACTTATTCTCACACTTGCACCTAGTGCGAAACAAGCTCCTCCTTTGCTTAGGTTCATTTGCACCACTCAACAGGACTCTTCTATTAATTAGGACTTCTCCTCCTTTAGCATCTTTAGAATGAGATGATTTTGCATCTTCATCCACATGTGCAACTCTAGCCTGGCCTTCATTTCTCCTATCTGCCCTTCCTTGGCGTTGAGGACATTCATATGCCCTATGACCTTCTTCTCCACAGTGAAAACATGTTCCACGGAAGCCTCCTCTTCCTAATCCTTGTCCTCATCCTCTTCCTCTTTGATCTCTGTTATTTTGATTGAAATTATTTCCCCTCTCACTCTGACTACTACTAGCCTCATCCTTCTTTTTTTGATCTTCATTTCGGCCTCCATAAGATCGTCCACCAGATCTTCCACCGTGACCTCTTTCGCTTTGCCTACTTTCAAACTTCTTGTTCAACTTTTCCTCCACCTTTAGGGAAAACTGGTAGGCCTCTTCAATACTATTCATTTAGATCAAGTTCAACTCCTCTTGAATGCTCGGCCTCAACCCATTAAGGTAACAAGCAACTTTCCCCTTGTCAGCTTCCGCATGGCCTGTTCGGATGAGGATTTGATAGAACTCCATATACTCTTGGATAGATTTTCCTGCTTGCTTCAAACCTTGCATTTTCTTCAATAGATCAAGCTCATAATCAATAGGAATGAACTATCGCTTCAATTTATCCACTATCCGATCCCATCTTGTGATTTTCTCCTTTCCTCTCCTATTTCACTCCAACTGAATCTCCTGCCACTAGATCTTTGCATGACCCTTCAGTCGAGCCTTCACAAATTTGACCCTATCAGGATCCTCAATATCTTCATACTCAAAATATTCTTCTATTTCATTGATCTAGTTGATCAACTCTTCTGGGTTAAGATTTCCTGAAAATGTGGGAACCTCAAGCTTAGGTCTTTTCCCGATCTTGGAAATGGCCCGAAAAAGCCTTTACTCCTCTTGGTTCAAAGTTTCGCCTTCTTGATCAAAATCTCCTTCTACGTCGGCTTCATCCTCACTTTCCTCTCTTATGGCAAGTTTCATGCCTCTACGAATCTCTTCCTGTAATGCTTGCACTTGTCTCTAGAGGGCTCGAACCTCAGGTGGTACACCTCCGGCTCTTTCACCACGCTCCCTTCGTGGAGGCATTTTTGCGCTTATCGCTGAAACCCTAACCACGGTCCTAGTGCAAACTGCCTCATAGTTGGCAATCTGTCTACACACTCAAGAACTTCTCGCTCTGATACCACTTGATGAAGGGTTCTCCCCTTAATACCACAAACACATAACAGAAATAGAGAAGCAACAACAGAAATTTGCAAGAACAGAAAATTGGCTTCTTATTGGCTCCACAAATGTGGAATTACAAACTTCAGAATTACAATATCAAAAGCCACATGGGCATCCCTTAAAATAATCTGTAGGACAAAGCCTCAAAATAACCACCCAGAATTGCCCTAGAAAACACCATGGGCCTTCCTTAAATAGGAAATTTTCCACCGCCTGAGAAGGTTCCAGAAATCTAGCCATTAAGGCTGACTACCATTAGCATTTAATTATTTTTCACTTTTATTACAAAAGGGTCGGCTTTAAATATTTACAAAACATGAGATTAGGTAGCCCAACTTCCAGAAGCCATAACTTTTGAACCGTAGCTCCGATTGGCTATTATAACCACTTTCCAGAAAGGGGAGATCACGATCTACAGTGCCTGACTAGAAAAGTGCTAGTCAGCCAGGGGTTCGACCTCGATCCGAACCCTCTAAGGTCTTGAAAATTGAGCTCAAAGGTTTTGCACCCTAAAATCTCAACAGTAAATCCTTAATAACTTTGCCAATACAGATGATCTGGCAATGAAATTCAACTGGCATTCTTATATGACTAACATGAACCTTCACTTGGAAAATTAGAACATTCTGAGTTCAAACGACCAACTTACTAAATATAGTAAGTTTCCAAAAATAGCAGATTTATACAAAATAGCCCTTATTGAATAGAAAAGCACATATTTTTGGGTGATGCAAGATTTCCCTTACACCCAAGATGCCCCTACATCAGTAGGCCATAAGTGGATAATTACTGCAATAGATTATTTCACTAGATGGACAGAGGCAGTTGCATTGAAGGAAGCAAATGAGAATGTTGTCCTAAGCTTTTATGATGATATAATTCATAGATTTGGTGTCCCTGACTCCATTATTTCAGATAACGCATTAGCATTTATAGGCCTAAGAGTGACTAAATGGGCAGTCAAACATGGTGTTTATTTGAACACAAGTTCAAACTACTACCCTCAGGGTAATGGTTTGGCATAATCAACTAATAAGAACTTGATTAGGATAATCAAGAAGATATTACAAGATAACCAAAGAAATTGGCACACCAAATTGAAATTTGCCTTATGGTTAGACAAAATTACCCCAAAAAATATCATTGGGAATTCTCCCTACATGTTAGTATATGGAAAAGAAACTAAGTTGTCCATTTTGGCTGAATTGGTAGCCCTGGACTTAGCTACTCAATATGTCCTATTTGAAGAAAAGTATCCCTTGCAGATCAGATATGCTTAGATCATGGAATTAGAAGAACTCAGAGATAAATCCGTGAAAGATATGGAATTCTATCAGATGCAAACAAAGAAGAGCTTTGATAAAAGGGCTAGATTCAAGAGCTTCAAAGTTGGGGATGTAGTCCTCAAGTGGGATGAATTCAAATCAAAGCCAGGGAGACATTCTAAGTTTGATTTCTTCTGGGGTGGACCATTTGTAATCATAGAATGCAAGGAGCATAATTCTTTTTAGCTTTCAACTCTTAGAGGAGATCCCTTGCCCATTTATGTTAATGGATTCCATTTGAAGCCATGTTTTGAGGTTTGTCCTTCCTTGTAAATCTTTGTGAATAAGTTTCCCTATTTTCTGTTTTACTTTTTAGTTTAGTTTCCCGCTTTTCAACAAGTGCTTGTGCACAGTTGGGCTCCTCCTCCTAGGTTTCAATCTATTTCCAAGGGTCTATTTTTGATCAAGTGATGACTCATATGCCCAATGGATACCAAAGGCTACTGGTTTTCAATGTCTAGCAGGCTGACATCCAGCACAAATCACCAAGAATGTTACCCATTTTTTTCTCATCTGGTAAAATTGGCTATAGGTGGAGTAAAATGAGGCTCCCACAAGGGTTGAGCCTGGCCTATGAGAAAGACTTTAATTTTCTGGTCTTGGTTGTGTCCTCTGCTATCTTTTCAGTTCCCTATTTTTTTCCTTGTCTATGCAAAAATATTCTAAGTATGAAAACCCTATGCAGTTCATGACATAACCCTAGTTACATGAGACTTGTTCTATTTTGTCATTACCTTTTTAGATAACTTAGCTCCCTCTAAAGACATGTGCACAAAATATAATTCCCTTTATTCTCCTAGTCGCATAATGAAAACTGAATATCCCATATCATCTAGCGATCACGAGATTGGCTCAGTCGCGTAGTCTCAATATGAAAGGGAATATTCTTAAAGGATTAAGAGATCTAGCGACTAACCATTGGATGTAAAGAAAAAATGAATCAACAATGGTCGGGTTATCTCTGGATGACATTTGAAAAGTCAAATATATCTGGCGACTTAGGGACTTAGGTTTCAGTCGCATGGTCTCATAACAAACTCAGGGTTAAAAGAATCAATCTCGCGACACTGATACTATGAAGGAAATGGTGACCCAAGGTGAGGTCTTCTCAGGGTTAAATTGAAAAACAAATTATAGTGTGACACGTGGTAGTGAGTGGACTTGAATTAAATACATACAGTCGGGTGATCGCGTGATGCAGAAAAAATATTCCATATTCATTAAGTGACAATGAGACTTGCTTTAGTCAGGTGGTCTCGTAGTCAAAAATAATATTCTCTCAGGGTTCAGAGACTTGGTGACCACCATCCAATTTAAATAAGATCTAACGCTTGTCGCATGATCTCATGATGAAGCCAAGGTTTAGTGAAAGGTTTGGGAGACTCATTGACAAAGAGAAAAGGGTGACCTAAGGTTATGATGCAATGCCCAAGTAGATAAAAGGATCCTGTGGCTATGTTTTAAAATAAAATCAGATTTGAATCTCACTCATTGATACAAATATCCACGCCACCTATAACCATTAGGATTTAAATATTTAAAGGAAAATTCAAATATCTGATCTCAAAATCTATGACAGAACTGACTAACACAGGGAAGTAGATGGATCAGCCGACTTCTCAAAGAAGAGTTATGGCGATGGAAAAGATATTTAGGTATATCAGATTGATCAAGGATATTTCTGATGGCATTAAATAGCAGAATTCAAAATTAGGGTTTCTGATTATTCTATTTCCAATATAATAAAACCCTAATTTCTAAATTAGATATACTCCATAGCCTGCATGCTAGAGGAGGGTGTATATAAGTAGTTTAGTTCTCCTTTTGGAGTTAGTTTTTGGATATTTGTTAGACTTTCTATGGCATTTGTTTTTCCCTCAAGTCTTTCATGTTTGTAATTCCTCATTAGAATCCAAGTTATGTGAAGACTTTATGAGACATCTTATTTTTCCTTGGGTATTTTTCTAATTTGTATTCTTCTTATCTAAAGAATAATATATCGACAGTCTGTTAGAAAATTGTGAGTTCTCTCAAGTTATTCTTTCTTTCTCACATGATTGTGTACTATCATGAGTGATTTGATTTAGTTAGTCTTCTGGATTCAGTTCATCCCTAGCTTCCTTGTCTCATTTTTATGCCCACATACTAGAGTGAATATTTGTTTGCAGGTTATAGTCTGTGTCTACCCCATTGGAAATGCTATTGTTTGAGGAATTCTCTCTTCACCTGGAAATGATTCCCATGTTATACTAGATTATCAAGACTATGAGAGCTTGAATAGGGTGCAAATTTAGTGTATAACAGTTACATTGTTGAAGATAAAGTGAATGATAGTAACTTTGACAGTGATGAAGATATTGAGACAGTGTTTTTAGCATTGAAAGATGATTCAAATAAGGATGAAAGGTATGTAGAAACAACACTTATCTCTAAAGTTAGTAAACATGATATTTGGGTTATTGATTGGTGCAAGAGCACCTAGCCAAATCCCTAAGACTTGTTACAATTTTGGCTTGTACTGACCTTAGCCAAGTTAGTAGTGTTTAATTTTACCTTATAAGGTCTTGCATGTGTGTTCCTAGGTGGATTAGACTAGGCTTAATCTAACCTAGATATTTAATGCTTTCCTAGTTGATAGTGCTAAATTAGGACTAAGATGGGAAAATGGGTTTAAAGATGTCTAAAAGCCTTTAAGGCATGGGAAGGGTTATAATTATGCCTAAAATGGTTCCTAAGATGTTTCTACACCATTCTAGGTAAAATAGAGACCCTTAGCAATAATTATGCAAGAAGATGTAAAAGTTGTCATAAAGTTACTTGACAACAATTTAGCAACTTTTAATGTTGCATGACAACATTTTGTAGAAGTTGATTCCTTTCAAGGTAACAATATGGGTGGTTACGATAATGTCCTAGAATGATGGGAATGGCATATTAAGACAAAAATTATCCCATTTCCTGAGGCATGCAGAGAAGGAATGTAATTTTGGTTTGTGAATAGAAGCTCAAAGTTCTGGTATTCAGTGGCAGTCGACTTGCACCGAGTGTAGTGTGATCATATGGATTGAAGTTTGAAATTTAGTGTTGGATATAAATATTAGTGATACTTATAATCATTTTCTATTCATTAGTGTAGTGGATTTGAATTCATTAGAGTAGGTTTTGAAATTGTTTTGTAGATAGTTTAGTTGCTGGTGTAGTTTAGGCAGTTTTTGGTTTCATGGCTCCACCGTGAAAATCATCATGGACCTGAGGAATATGGTAGAGGATTCATTGGAGTTTGTTTGTGTGTAAGGATCTCAGAAGATAAATCTTTCCATTTTAAGACCATGCCCTAGGCGAGATCATAGTGCCTAACTAGGTGCATGACAGACAGAAAGTGAAGTGCATTTGCAGGGGAAAGAGTGAGAGCTTAGAACCAAGTGTGGTTTCAGAGAGGTAGTGGTCCTAAAGACACCTATAAGTAAGATTAGGAATTGGCCAATCCATTTAGGTAGATTTCTAGGTAGAAATTAGAGGATTGCACAATTTAAGCCTAATCAACCCTATTTGCCCTACATTTCAGGGTTTCACGGTACGGATGGCTTAGGAGTCTAAGACCACAAAAATCATAAAGGTCTTGATAAATGGTATCTGAATGTCAAATTATTTTTTAGGGTTTTTTGGAAGTTCTAGGAGCAAATTGGGGAAAACATCTTATTTAGGGCTAGTAGACCAATTAGGCCTATTAGGCCAAAAGCATAGTCAATCTTGAAATCGATTGACAAAGCCTTAATGACCTATCCAAATGGGATAATTGGGAAGAAAAATGGTTATTTTAATGATGGATACATCCCCCTGTAGTACTTGTGAAGATGTTATTGTGAATTTTCACTTGGATTCATCCAAGGAGAAGTGAAGAGTTGAAGTACCCCTAATGATAGTTACCCCTCAAGGTGAAGCACAAGGAAACCAACTCATAAAGTTGAGTTAGTTGAATCTTTAGGATAGTAGAGTAGAGACTTGTGAGGTCCTAGAAGTGGGCTTAGGATCTAGAGAAGACTAGGAAAAGTGGAGTCCTAGATAAGTGTTTGTGTAAGCACACCTTGGAGAGTATCTATCAGATTGGTATTAGAGCTTGTTGGTCAGGCTTGTGGTGAATGTTCCAACTAGAAGATTCAGTAGGAGAGTCTACAATGGTGAAAAATGCAGAGTTTGCAAAGAAGATAGATGAGCAAGAAGAAAAGAATAGATTTCTCACAGATAAATTAGCATAATTGAAACATAAAGTAGACCAAGTGGAAGAAAATACTGAAGAAGTGAAGGATAAGGTTGAAGGGAAAGGTAAGGAGATTTCCATAGATGATGAAGTACCTGAAGTTGACCCTATCCTCACTGATTAACCATTCTTACAGGCACTAAAGGCTTTAAGTGGTAAAGCACTAGAAGGAGTTCCTATCTTTAGTGGAAATATGGAACCAGAGATAGTCCTAGATTGGATAGAAGGGATATAAAATCACTTTGATTGTGATTGCATAACTAAAGCACATAAGGTTAAAGTTGCTAAGGAAAGACTTAGAGGGTCTACACTCACTTGGTGGAAGTTTATCCAAGATGAGAGAGAGAAGGAAGGAAAGAAGCCCATTGCCACATGGAAGGCTATGGTTGCAAAAATCAAAGATGCTTATGGACCTAAGGATTATGAGATTTAGTTGCACAAAAGAAGACATAGTCTAAGACATAAAGATTTGGATGTGAACTCTTACACTGAAGAGTTTCAAAGGCTATGCATGAGGTCTCAAGCTACAGAAGATGAGAAGGTGAAGGTAGCTAGATACCTTAATGGTCTCAAGTGGACTATACAAGATGAAATGAGTCTCTTTAATATTGATACTATTCAGAAATGCCACCAAATTACAATAAAGGTAGAAGAGAAGCTAAGGAAGAAATAAGATTCAATCACCACCAAAGGTAAAGGCAAAGGAAGAGACAATAGAGGACAGAGAGGTGGGTATGGTGGTAGAAGTTCTAGAACAAAGGCTCAAGGAGAGACCAAACTTGTTGAGCAGAAAGAAGGAATCTCAAATAGAGGCAACTCCAATAGAGGAAGGAACTCTAATAGAAATTGGAGGGGAAGAAATAGTAGTCAAGGCAGAGGTTCTTACTTTGCAACTATGAAGTGTTAGCACTGTAACCAAATGGGACACCCTACATAGAGATATCCAAAGAAAGTCTCTACTTCCCAAGGAAGTGAAAAAAGGGTAAACTATGTTCAAGAGGAGTCTAGTGGTGGAAGAAAACACCCTGAGGTACCCCTAGAGTTAGAAGAAGGAGAGAACTTGATGATGAGAAGGACATTAATCAAGGATCCAGTCAAAGAGGAACCTAGTCAAAGAAGGTCACTGTTTAGAGTGAAATGCAAGATGATGGGAAAAGTTTGTAGAGTCATCATAAACTCAGGGTCTACTAGAAACATAATGTCAGATGAGGTAGTCAACAAATTCAAGATGAATAAAATACCCCATACCAACCCATACAAAGTCACTTGGTTGAACAAAGGGCAACATGTCCTTGTTAATTAACAAGCTTGGGTAGAATTTTCAATTGGGAGATACAAATACAAGGTTTTGTGTGATGTCCTTCCTATGGATGCATGTCACCTAATCCTTGTTAGGCCATGGAAATTTGATAGAGAGGCCATGAATGATGGAGAAAATAATTCTTATTCTTTCATGAAGGACAATGTGATTTTCAAGATACAGTCACTGTTAGAGGAAGGAGAGATGAAGTCATCAGGCCCCAATGTTCTTATGGTTAGTGAAAAGGAGTTCATAGAAGCCTTAGAAGAAGGAGAGGGAGTAGGATTTGCACTATTTTTGAAGCCAAAGGAAGAAAGTAGAGACAAGACAGTCAAGAAGACAGAGTTGCCTAAGTAAGTGTAGGAGATGTTAAAGAATTATGAAGGCATTGTAAGTGATGGAAAACCATTAAACCTACCCCCTAAGAGAGTTGTTAGTCACCAAATTTAATTTATCCCATGAGCTACCCTTCCTAATAAGGCAGCTTATAAAATGACTCCTCAAAAAAATGAGGAAATAGCTAAGAAAATTTAAGAACTCCTAAGCCAATGTCTCATTAGGAAAAGCATTAGTCCTTGTGTCATTCCCACTGTCTTAGCACCCAAAAAGGGAGAAACTTGGAGGCTATGTACTGACTCAATAGAAATAAACCAGATTACCATTAGGTATAGATTCCCTATCCCTAGGATAGAAGACCTAATGGACTATCTAGGAGAAGCTAATTTTTTCACAAAGATTGACTTAAAGAGTGGATACCACCAAATCAGAGTCAATGAGGTAGATGAATGGGAGACAACCTTCAAAACCATAGAAGGTTTGTATGAAGGGCATGTAATTCCATTTGGGCTATCTAATGCCCCATCTACATTCATGAGGCTTATGAATGAAGTCATTAAAGACTACATAGTAAAATTTGTGGTAGTGTATCTATATGATATACTAATCTATAGTAAGACCAAAGAAGAACATCTTAGACACCTGCATAATGTTTTCAAGAAGCTAAATGAGGAGAAGTTTATGATAAATTTGGAGAAATGTGAATTCATGAAGCAGGAGATAGTATACCTTGGGTTTGTGTATTCCCAAGGCAATCTAAAGATGGATCCAAGAAAAGTGGAAGCCATTCTCAACTGACCTACTCCAAGGACTGCTACAGAGGTGAGATTTTTTCATGGGTTAGCCCAATACTATAGGAATTTTATTAAGCAATTTAGTGCCATTTGTGCTCCTATGTTAGATACTATCAAAGGAGGAGTGAAAACCAAATTTGTTTGGAATGAGAAAGATAACCATGGATTTGAATTGTTAAAGAAGATTTCCATTCAACCAATCCTAACATTACCAAGTTTTGAGAGATTATTCATACTGGAGTGTGATTCTAGCAATGTGTCCATTAGAGTTGTTTTGTGCCAAGAGGGAAGACCAGTAGATTTCCACAGTGAAAATCTTAGTGATGCTAAGAAGAAGTACTCTTATTATGACCTAGAGATGTATGCTCTATTCAAAGCCCTAAGGAAATGGAGGCACTACTTGCTTCCAAAAGAGTTTGTGGTCTATTCAGACAAATAGGCACTTAGTTTCCTGAATTCACAAAATAAGCTCAGTCATAAACATATGAAGTGGGTAGAATATCTGTAGGCCTACACCTTCAACATTAAGCACAAGAAGGGACTGCAGAATAAGGTAGTAGATTCCTTAAGTAGAATAGCCATGATTGTACAAGAGATACAACTGCAAAGCATGGGTATTGAAATCTTCAAAGACCTATATGTAAAAGACGAAGACTTTGCAAACATCTATAAGGTATGTCAAGAGTACAAGAATCATTATCATAGTGAATTCTCTTAATATACTTTGCAAAGTGATCTGTTGTTTAAGGGAAGCTAGTTATGTATTCCTAGAGAGTCTATTAGAGAAAATTTGATACAAGAAAAGCACAATGGTGCATTTAGTGGGCATTTTGGTGTCAATAAGACCCAAGAGTTAGTGCAAAGGTTTTACTTTTGGCCTAAAATGAATTTGGACATTAGGAAGTATGTAGAAATTTGTGTGGTGTGTCAGAAAGCAAAGGGTACATCTTCCAATGCAAGCCTTTATCAACCTCTTCCCATCCAAAGTAGACCATGGGAATGCTTGAGCATGGATTTTGTTGTGGGATTACCAAAGACCAAACAGGGAATGGATAACATCTATTTTATTTTAGATAGATTTAGTAAGATGTCCCACTTTGTCCCCTACAAAATAGACCATGATGCAAGTCAAATAGCTCATATATTCTTCAAGGAGGTAGTCAGAATTCATGGGTTACTATTGAGCATAGTGTCAGACAGATATACAAAGTTCATGAGCTATTTTTGGAAGACACTTTGGCAAAAGCTAGGAACAAATTTGTGTTTTGGATCTATATATCACCCTTAGATAGATGGTCAAACTAAAGTGGTAAATAGGATTCTAGGTAACCTCCTAAGGTGCTTAACTAAGGAGTATGGTCAAGCTTGGGAGCAACTCATTGGACAGGCAGAGTATGCCTATAATGACACTGTCAATAGAACCACAGGGAAAATTCCCTTTGAAATAGTTTATAGAATACACCCAAGGAGAATATTTGAACTTAGAGAATTGAAGGTGGAGCCAAGGGTAGTGGCTATGCAGAATATTTTACACATTCTATGCAATAAGTGCATGAGACAGTAAGAAAGACATTGACTAAGAATACAGATAAGATAAAGATCAAGGTGGATGAAAGGAAAAGGGATGTCTAGTTATAAGTAGGGCATCTATTAATGGTCCATTTGAACAAGGAAATATTGCAGAAAGGAGTGCCTCACAAGCTATAGATGTGAATAATTGGCCCATGTACCATTCTGGCCAAATATGGCACTAATGCATATAAAGTGGAGCTACCAAAAGATAGTGGTTTATCTCCTGTGTTGAATGTTGCAGGTTTGATCTTGTACAAAGGACCAACACCAAATCTAGACCAGAGCCTTACAGAGGTCATAAAGGAGGTAGAAGACCTAAACTTGACCCCTACTCCACCTAAGAAGGAAGAGAAGATACTTGACTTAGGGCCTACAAGAAGACGAGATAGGGAACCTATTATGAGCACTTGATTAAATGGTATGGAAAAGAAGATGTAGAAGAAACTTGGATCAAGGAGACAAAATTCAAGAAGTTGGGAGTGGACTCCAACTTACTCAATCCAAGGGTGGATTGAAGTCTTTTCATTTGGGGAGGATGGTGCAGGAGCACCTAGGAAAATCCCTAATACTTGTTACAATTTTGGCTTCTAGTGAACTTATCCAAGTCATTAGTGTTTAATTTTACCTTAGAAGGTTTTGCATGTGTGTTTCTTGGTGGATTAGACTAGTCTCAATCCAACCTAGATGTTTAATGCTTTCCTAGTTGATAGTGCTAGATTAGGCCTAAGATGGGAAGATGGGTTTAAATATGTCTAAAATACTTTAAGGAATGGGAAGGGTTAGAATTATTCCTAAAATGGTTCCTAAGATGTTTCTACACCATTCTAGGTCGAATAGAGACCCTTAGAAATAATTATGCAAGAGGATGTAAAAGTTGTCATAAAGTTGCTTGACAACATTTTAGCAACTTTCAATGTTGCATGACAACATTTTGTAGAAGTTGATTCCTTTCGAGGTAAAAAAATGGGCGGTTTCCATAATGGCATATAATCATGGGTATGGAATATTAAGACAAAAAGGATCTCATTTCCTGAGGCATGCAGAGAAGGAATGTAATTTTGGTTTGTGAATAGAAGCTCAGAGTTCTGGTATTCAGTGATAGTCGACTTGCATTGAGTGTGAATGTGATCATATGGATTTAAGTGTGAGAGTTAGTGTTGGATCTAAGTATTAGTGATACTTATAAGAATTTTATAATCATTATTTTAGTGGATTTTACTTCATTAGAGTAGGTTTTTAAATTGTTTTGTAGATAGTCGAGTTGTTGGTGTAGTTTAGGCAGTTTTTGGTTTCATGGCTCCCCCATAGTTCTCCACTGTGAAAATAATCACAGACATGAGGAATATGGTAGGGGATTCATTGGAGGTTTTTTTGTGTGGAAGGAGGAGCTCAAAAGATCAAGCTTTCCATTTTTAAGTTCATGCCCTAGGCGAGATCACAATGCCCAGCTAGGTGCATGACGGAGAGAAAGTGAAGTGCATTTGCAGGGGAAACAGTGAGAGCTTAGAACCAAGTGTGGTTTGAGAGAGTTAGTGGTCCTATAGACACCTAAAAGTGAGATTAGGAGTTGGACAATCAATTTAGGTATAATTCTAAGTAGAAATCAGAGGAGTACACAATTTAAGCCCAATTAGCCCTATTTACCCTGCATTTCAGGATTCCACTGTATGGATGCCTTAGGAGTCTAAGACCACCAAAATCCTAAAGTTCTTTATAAAGGGCATCTATATGTCAAATTATTTTTTATGGTTGTTTGGAAGTTTTGGGAGTAAATTGGGGAAAACACCCTATTTAGGGCTAGTAGACCAATTAGGCCTATTAGGCCAAAAGCATAGTCAATCTTGAACTCAATTGAGAAAGCATTTATGACCTATCTAAATGGGATCATTGGGAAGAAAAATGGTTGTTTCAATGATGGATACATCCCCTTCAGTACTTGTGAAGATTTTATTATGAATTTTCACTTGGATTCATCCAAGGAGAAGTGAAGAGTTGAAGTACCCCTAATGATAGTTAACCCTCAAGGTGAAGCACAAGGAAACCAACTCATAGAGTTGAGTTAGTTGAGTCTTTAGGCTAGTAGAGTAGATACTTGTGAAAATATTCACATACCTAAGGAATATGGTAGGGGATTCATTGGAGGTTTTTTTGTGTGGAAGGAGGAGCTCAGAAGATCAATCTTTCCATTTTTAATTTCATGCCCTAGGCGAGATCACAATGCCCAGCTAGGTGCATGACAGAGAGAAAGTGAAGTGCATTTGTAGGGGAAATAGAGAGAGCTTAGAACCAAGTGTGGTTTGAGAGACTTAGTGGTCCTATAGACACCTAAAAGTGATATTAGGAATTGGACAATCCATTTAGGTATATTTCTAGGTAGAAATCAGAGGAGTGCACAATTTAAGCCCAATTAGCCCTATTTACCCTACATTTCAGGATTCCACTGTATGGATGCCTTAGGATTCTAAGACCACCAAAATCCTAAAGTTCTTTATAAAGGGCATCTAAATGTCAAATTATTTTTTACGGTTTTTTTGAAGCTCTAGGAGTAAATTGGGGAAAACACCCTATTTAGGGCTAGTAGACCAATTAGGCCTATTAGGCTAAAAGCATAGTCAATCTTGAACTCGATTGAGAAATCCTTAATGACCTATCCAAATGGGATCATTGGGAAGAAAAATGAATGTTTCAATGATGGATACACCACCTTCAGTACTTGTGAAGATGTTATTGTGAATTTGCACTTGGAGTCATCCAAGGAGAAGTGAAGAGTTGAAGTACCCCTAATGATAGTTAACCCTAAAGGTGAAGCACAAGGAAACCAACTCATAGAGTTGAGTTAGTTGAGTCTTTAGGCCAGTAGAGTAGAGACTTGTGAGGTCCTAGAAGTGGTTTTAGGATCTAGAGAAATACTAGGACAAGTGGAGTCCTAGATAAGTGTTTGTGAAAGCACACCTTGGAGAGTGTCTATCATTGATAGTGGTTGTACAGATCACATGACTGGTGATAAAGGAAAATTTTAATTTCTTGAAAATTATGATGGAGGATCAATAAGAAAGGGAAATGATACACCCTGTCGAGTGAAAGAAAAAGGTACTATTATGTTGAACAATCAAGTCAAATGTGAAAATATTTATTGGCTAAAAGGACTTAACTATAATTTGTTGAGTCTTTCATAGTTGAATAACATAGGTCATCTAGTTGCATTTGAGAATATAAAATAAATAATCTATGATGGAAAAGAAAAATTTATCAGTATTGGTGAACAATCTAAACATAACCTATTCTATCTTGACACAGATGAAACTACTTGTTTATTGGAAAAGAATGAAGATATATGGATATGGCATAAAAGACTTTGTCATGTAAATTTTGACAACATGGTTAAGATTAGTAGAAAAATAAAAGTTAGAGGCTTACCAAGCTTATCTAAACTAGACCATGTAATGTGCAAAAATTGACAAATGGGAAAGATGTCAAAATCTAGTTTCAAGAGCAAGAATTTCTCATCTAATGACATTTTGGAGTTATTTCATACAGACCTATGTGGACCAATGAGAACATAGAGATATTATGGAGATAGATATTTTATTTTATTTGTTGATGCCTACTCTAAGATGATGACTTTCATGTTCCTAAAATAAAAATCTGAAGCATTTAAGATTTTTAAGTGGTATAAAGATAAAGTGGGAAAGAAACTGATAGAGATATGAGGTGTTTGAGATCTGATAGAGGAGATGAATTTATTTCTGACGAGTTCACTAAATTTGGTAATGAGTATGGAATCAAAAGACATGTTTCTACACCAAGGACACCATAGTAGAATGACATTGCTGAAAGAAGGAACAAATCAATTGTTTATTGTTCTAGGACATTGATGATTGAGAAAGGAGTTTCACAAACATACTAGAGAGAAGCAGTCAACACAACAGTATACACACTGAACCGAGTACATCTAAAGAATGATTCAAATAGAACACCTTATGAGCTATGGTATGGGTATACACCGAATGTAAGTTATTTTAGAATATTTGGTAGTAGGTGTTATATTCTAAAAGATGAGATAAATGGAAAATTTGATTCAAAAAGCGATGAAGGAATATTTCTTGGATATTTCTTACAAATGTTTGAACAAGGCAACTAACAAAATCATTGAGAGTGCAAATGTGAAAGTTGATGAATTTGCTGAGCTAAATGATGAGGACAGCATGAGAGAACCTAAAGATTATAGTAAATTTTTTTACTGGGAAGAACCTAATATTATACCGATGTAGATGCCTAGCATTACTAGGAAACAAGGTAATGTCACCAGGCAAGAAGTAGCACAGACCGAGAATAAGGAAAATGCTGAAATATAAGATCATAAACCAGAAGACAATGTAGATATAGAAGAAGATATTGAAGGACCAAGAACTAAACTTGTACTTTCTAGATATGTGAGAAGACACCATCCATGGGATCATATCATTGGAGATAAAAGAGAAAGCATATTGACAAGAAGTAAGTTCAGAGATGATACTTGTTTAATTTGTGAATTTAAGCCTAAGAATGTTAGAGATGCATTAGAAAATGAAGAATGGTTTAATGCCATGAATGACAAAATTGAGAAGATATAGAAAAATAAGACATGGACATTAGCACCAAGACTGAGTGATAAAAATATCATTGGCACCAAATGGATTTTCAGAAACAAACTGAATGAAGATGGGAATGTAATTAGAAATAAAGAAAGATTGGTTTGCAAAGGGTATGCACAAGAAGAAGTAATTGACTATGGAGAAAATTTTGCACCAGTTGCTAGACTTGAAGGAGTAAGAATACTAATTGCATACGCTGCACATAAAGGATTCAAGGTATATCAAATGGATGTGAAGTTCACATTTTTGAATGGAATACTGGAAGAGGAGGTATACATTGAACAACCTGAGGGAATTTTTTATCCTGATCAGACACACATGGTATATAAGTTAAACAAAGATTTATATGGATTGAAGAAAGCACCAAGATCATGGTATGAAAGATTTCATTGATATCTAATAAGTATTGGATTTATTAGAACAACTGACAACAAAAATTTGTATTTAAAAGGAGGAAATGATGATAAGACACTTATTTCTGAAATATTTGTTGATGATATCGTATTTGGAGGTAATGATAACTTATGCACTTTATTTGCTAATGAAATGAGGAAAGAATTTGAGATGTCGATGTTTGGTCAGATAATTTTTTTTCTAGGATTGCAAATTTTACAGCAGACTACAGGTATCTATATTACTCGATCAAAATACATCAAGGAAGTACTAAAGACATTCAAAATGGAGGAATCAAAACCAGTCGAAACACCTATGGTGATAGGATGCAAACTGACAAAAGAAGACAAGACACCTAAGGTAAATCAAACCTTGTATAGATCTATGATTGGTAAATTGATGTATGTTGTTCACACAAGACCTGACATAGCACATGTAGTTGGAATAGTTGCAAGATTTTCTGCTAACCCTAGGGAAGCACATATGACCGTTGTAAAAAGAATTTTTAAATATTTGAAGAATAGTGAGGATTATGGATTATGGTATAAAAGAGAAGGACAGTTTGAATTGAAAGTCTATACAGATGCTGATTGGGCTGGGAATATAGATGACAAAAAAAGTACTACCAATAGAGCATTCTTTATTGGATAAATACTAGTTATTGGATTAGCACAAGAAGCAAGGATGCATATCTCAGTCAACAGCAGAAGCAGAGTATGTTGTTGCTTCTACAAATTGTTCTAACATAGCATGGATAAAACAACTACTGAAAGGAATGAATGAGGAAATTGCCAAACCAGTGATAATTTATTGTGATAATACAAGTGCTATAAATATTTCAAAGAACCATGTGATGCATGAAAAGACAAAGCACATAGCTATAAAGTATCACTACTTGAGGGAACAAATAAAAGATAAATAAGTAATACTATAATATGTACAATCAAAAGAACAACTTGCAGACATATTCACAAAACCGTTACCAAAGGATACATTTGGGTACTCGAGAGGTAGACTAGGGGTTCATCCCTTGTATATTGGTAAATAAGAAGATTACGAGGTTGCATCAACCTACATGAAATCAAAATATCAATCATGTTGATGAAAATAAGAATTGGACCAACACAGAGATATTCATACACTGAAAGGTACCTACTACACCAAAAATCAGAGATATTTTATTTGGCTACTAAAGAGATGCATATTTTTTCTTTTTAACATTGTTGTCAAAGAGAGAGAAAATTATCAATGAAATATATATCCATCTAAGGGAGAGCTATATCAATGAAATATCAGGGAGAGATTCATGAAATATCTATCCACTAAAGGGAGAAAAGAGAAAAGGAGAGAAAAGTCATATCTAATCTACAAAGAGATTCAAGAGTTGAACAATCAAAACTCACTATACAGAGAAGAGTATTTTGTATATACTGACACAAATTATATTCAAGCTAAGGAGAGCTATAGATATGTTGTAGTTGTAGAACAAAAGTTGTCATCAATGCCAAAGAGAGAGATTAATGAACTACAACTAATTATATGTTTGAAGTCATTTGTTGATATTCAACCGAGTTGCAGAAGTGAAGATAAACATTATCAGTTAATGTATTGTCATTGATGTCAACTTATTTGAGTGTTATTATGGTGGAAAACATTTGTTATGTATTGAAGATATGGAACAAACACTGGTTATGTGGTCGGTAAAATGAAGAGTTCGGTATACACTGAGTGACAGTAATAATCGAGTAAAATGCAGTGTATAACGAGCAACAATGATAATTGGGTAAGGGATTTCCAACACAACACGGTTAATACTAAGACTGAGCAATTCATTCTAATTGAGGCCGACTTGGATGCTGATCTAGAAATTGATGAATTTGAGGTAAAAGATAAAGTTTTTTATTTGATCAAATGGTTATGAAAATTCAAGGAAGATCGGATGGCAGAGATTGAAACATGTTTTTAACACAACTGTTGAGGAAGGATCAAGCGGGAAAATGAACGATGGAGATTAAGCGGCAAGATCTAAAGGATGAAAATTAAATGATACATGATGTCTATATAAGAGACAATAGATTCATTTCTAAATCATAAAAGTATCGATAGATGTTGAAGCATACATGCGAAATTGATGCATGACTGATCAAACTGGCTAAAGATAGAACTGAGGATTTCCATAGACATCACCGAGCAAATAGAGGAAAGAGGATTACTAAGCATAAGTATTATATGAACTGAAGTGAAAAAATTGATCAGAGGTATTATGTACTTAGAATAGATCTGAATATCTACAAATCAGAGTTGTATTTGAATCAGATCATTACTATATCAGTTTAACCATTGTTACAAATAAATCTCTTAACCGAGTGGGATAGTGAATCCTTATTATAACATTTAGAGAATGTTGATTGTTTTCTTGTTGACCCCATAGTGAATGGCTGTTCAAGAGAGAAATGTTAGTTTTAAATCCTCTAACAAGGTCAAATTTAACAGTGTGAATTGTAACCTTTAATAGGGTTGGCTCCTCACCGAGCTCACTTCAAAAGAGTGAAAATATTTTGGGTTACCGGTCCCAGGTGGTTTTTCCTTTAGCAGGGTTTCCACGTTAAAAATTTGTGTCAATGTGTATGAATATTGTGGATTTTTATTTTACTTTACACTTTATTTTATTGACCTAGATCAATAATCACAGTATTAATTTACTGACACTCGGTAAACACTATTGATGAAAGTTTAAGTTTATAGAATACATTTTCACCGAGATGAGTTTTTTATGATTGAATTTTTCTGTTATACATCTCGAGGAATTTGGGTCTGTATGATAATTTTGTGAGGTCACTGAGTCTAGTTGATTCACCCCCTCTCAATTATTATAACAAATGAAACACCTAATCTTAATACTCTCTTTTGATATTTACATTGCAAAGACATAAAGGGAAGCCAAAAATAAATAATTAGGTGCTAGTGGATGTAAGGCCCATGGTCTCTTTACACTAATAAAACTTATTTATGCTTGCTAGCTTAGTGAGAAAAAATATAACATTATCCAAAATGCTAACCTTTTGTATCATGAATTCACCACCCTAAGAAATATAATTTAAAAAGTTACCAAAAATTAATATGCTTTATAGGAGAATGGTACATCTGGTTCTTCATAAAATAGATAGCTATTTAACTATCACATCCAACCTTGACTTGTTTTTGTTAAAATGCAATACCAAAACATAATCTCCATAACCAAATTATCTTCTTCTAGCCATGTGTCATAACCACATTGTCTCAATAACTACATTATCTTTATCTCGACATTTTTCATAGCCATGCATTATGGTTATTAGTGTATAATGTAATTGTGAGTTGCCTCATATCCAAGTAATAGGTTCTCCAAACAAGGTGAACACATATTTTTCATGAACCTCCTTCTATCCAAATAACCAACCCAACTTGAACTAATAAATCCATGTATATCTAGAAATTTTCCTACAAAAGAAATCCCATGATTGTAAATACACTAATCAAAATACCATCTTAAATATCATAACCATTTTCACATAATTTAAATTCTCTTTACCAAAATTAGATGTGAACTTACTAAAAACTCTCATTACTTAGATAATGCATAGTATTGTATATACCATAATATACATTATTGTATTTACAAAACTGTTAGAGTAGTCATAGTATAGCTAATAATTAAATCATTTAATTATTAGTCTATTTACTCTATGCTTAAGTTATACTTAGGCAGCTTAGTCTTTAGGGTTTTTCACCTTTAGGGTTTTGGTATCCTTTTATAAGGACTCACCGCTTTGTATTTCTTTAAGGAGATTGTATTGTATTCAATAGTTGATAATATAGAATTTTTTTGTGTCAACATGGATTTGAGGTCTCTGGTTTTTTTGTCGCCATAGTTTTCTTCTTCTTCTGTCTTTGTCTTGCTTCTACTTGTGACAGATGTGCATACAGGTGTTCTTGGGAGGATTTGTGTTTATCAAATCTAACACGGTATCAGAGCCACACTGCTGCTGCCTGGTCTAGGGTTTGTGAAGCAGTGATTCGAGGGCAAAAACCACAGCTTTTTTGGGGTTTCTTTTTCATTCTGAAAGAGACACAGAGGGTTTCAGAGGTTTTTCTAGTATCTTTCATTAATTCTAGGGGGTCTTTGTTTTTTGAGGCACTTTGGACCAAAACCGACCTCACGGTTGCGTCCAGAAGGCCCAAAAACCCTAGAATCCATATAAGACATGTTTGATTTGGACACCG
>MU228471.1:1972923-1984466 GCA_018584345.1 Thuja plicata | reverse complement strand
TCATTCAGTTGGCTCTCTAATACATTAGAAAATAGAATTAATACATATGCAAAGAGTAAATACAAATTCAGCGACCTTATACTACCAAAGCATAGGTAATCCACAATCCCAATCCAACTTAGCACGTTTGGATTCCATGTCATGCTCCCTTAATCATCACGACTCTTCATCTGCCCTGTCTCTCTGTTACTCTGTCTTTGCATCTTCAAAATACTATAACTTACTGCGATCATCACCACAACTCAAGCGACCTTAACCGAAGGTCATACATATCCCAAAATTTCTTCATCTAAGCTTGCATGTGATCATTCATCATATACTATCTTCGTTGTCCAAAACTGTATTGTTATACTATGTATTTTTGTTTACTGTACGTAGTCATTTTACTATCTGCACATCCAAAACTATAAAAATTCCAAGTGATCATCATATCAGATGTGTTTCCATAAATGACAACACTCAAGTGTCCCATAACACCCCAAAAATGCATCACTTTCCAACAATCTCTCATTTTGGCATTGATGGCAACACTTACTGAAAAATAACTAAATGTCAATACCAAAAAGATATCTTTGTATATCCTATACAAATTCCATACATTTTTCATCTCATCTCTTCTCTCTCTTTGACATCAATGGCAAAGGTATACAAAAATGTAGAATACATCAAAATTGTACCAATTCTTACCAGAAAATTTAGACCATCTTTTGTACATCTCAGAAAGAGTTTTCCAAGATCTTCACTTCCTCTATCCATGTCTTCACCAAAATATGACTCACGTGAATCAGCCCATTCAGTTCGAATCAAGAATGGTTCATTAGTTAGACTACTAGATCAAAAGTTATGGCCTTCAGAAGTTGGGTATCTTGAAATGGGAAATACAAAAACATGTTAGACACATAAATAAGCTATAAAATGGAGTTACACATGTTAGTGTTTTTTTTACAAATCCACTTTTTATTTTAATTAATGAATGAGTTATGAAAAAAATCCACTCAATAAAAGTGAGAAGTGTCTCAGTCTTGAGAAATAATTATATCAGCTAGAAAATTGGAAAGGGAAAAAAATGTGGAGAGAGAGAGAGAGAGAGAGAGAGAGAGAGAGAGAGAGAGAGAGAGAGAGAGAGAGAGAGAGAGAGAGATTCATTACACTTATTCTTTAGTTCTAAGGTCGAAGAATTTTGAGATAGATCCAAGAGCACCCCTTTTGAAAACTGTCACCTTTGCTGATTATTATGAAATTTCCAAAAGCTTCCATATTTCCACACCCTTTTACAACACTTCTGAAAAATAAATAAAAAAACTTACTATTGAATCAATCTTGTTGATTGATTTTATAAATCATTTTTTGTCAAATATTAATTCTAATAAATCACTATCTAGTATAAGTGTCTTCTGTCACTTTTATACAATTATATCTTTAACAATATTTATTTTTGACTATTTATTATTTATGTCTAAATACAAACTTTGTTTTTTTATGTATTTGTGCCATTTAATTGAATATTTTTTCAATTCTATAATTTATTTTGTTAAGTTGTCAACCCTACAATATTTCATTCCATTCTTTTTTGGGTGGTTTTATATTGAACCCAATTAATATTTTAACTATCTAATATGGAATCACAAACCTAGGTTGAAACTTCTTTCATTTGAGTCAAATATTAAGAAAATTCATTTCACTAAAATTGTTTGAGGCACAATCTCAACGTCATCTTTTATCTTGTGTCTTGTAATCTACTATTTAACTTAACTAATAGACTAGAGTCTATTAACACTCTTATTTGTTTTAGTGGTCACATCAAACAACATATATAAACATCTTGAAAGTAAATACAATATCACCAATACTATTTTGAAAATATTAGAAAAGAATAAAATATAGCAAGGGGCTAATGTTACCAAGAATTATAATTGAACTACCTAGTTTTTCTATTTCTAGAATGTGAAATATAACAATCAAATTTCATTTACTATGTAAAAACTATAGATTTGTAACCTAAAAGATCTTTTAGGTATATCTTTAATATTTCTTTTATTTTTTAAATGCTAAATTTTTGAAAATCCATACAGAAAGAAAAAGAGTTGGGCCCATAAATCATAATGAAGCATCATTTGCACAAATTTATTCCTTTGAATAATATCTAATACTTTGTTCACAAGATAAGATATCTCCATTTCCCAACTTTACTTAGCTTCTATTTTTGACCATTTTGTCCAACTTTATGTAAGGGAATTTTGAATCGGTGAAGAGCCAAGGATAGATGAGTTTAATGACCCTTGGGGAGTCAAGTGGCCACATATTTTTAACGTTTCCGTTAATGATGGGATTTGGACTTAATGAGTTTTCATTATCTTAGCAAGAGGGGATGTATGAGGGGAACATTCAATCGCCACGTGTCCCACTAAGTGCTTTTAGTATTTAGAATGTGTACCCACATTTGGAAAAGCAAATAAAGCTAGACAAAGAAGTGTTGTGGGGAGATTTTTGTTGAGAAATATCTTATGGAAAACTTTATACAAACTTTACTTTTATTACTTAACATTACAATTAAGATATTAAAATTCATTTGGGAAAACCACCATAACTACTTTAAGAATGAGAATCTAATTGTGTCAAAAACTAATAATGTAATGGCGACAATTGTATAATTTTGGAATAGTTTTTATTTGAGTTTTTCTATTTTTTTAATGCAATAGTTAGTATGTAAAATGAAGGGTTTCTGTGTAAGTTGGTAAATAATTGAATTTTTTTTTTTTAACCAATATAGTAATTTTTTCATTTTATTTGTTGTTTATATGAGTTAGATTTATAATGAGTTGGATTTATAGTCATGAAAGTAATTTAGGTCAATTTGATACTTGTATAAATAATTTCTTTTATTTCAAATTTTATATTGAAATTAAGCTTATTTTAATAAGTTGATTTGGCACATGAACATAAACATGAGATAGCAACAATAAGGCATAAATCAACAACATAAGATCAACACATAGAACAAGAATTAATGTGGAGAAATCTTTACAGGAAAAAACTCCACCAATAAGAGAGGTCAAGCTTGCATTATCAACAATAAAAGTGCTTGCAATACAATTGCTTTCATTCTCTTCTTTGTCTTCACCCTAGCAACACTTATGTACATGTGAACAACCTCCTCATGTCTCCAACCTATCTTTGGTCACGCAAAGAAACTCTGCGTTCAACTGGTATACATAATTCTACACCCAAAAGGTTGAATTCGTAGAATGGCAAGAGTTTCAAAACCACCAATAAATATGTCCAAAGAAGCCTCTTCTTTTCTCACGACCACAACTCATGGGATGCCTCCACAGAACTTGAAAATACCTTGGTTTATCTTACAGTACTTTCCCTCTAGCTTGATTGCACATTCTTACAAGATAAACATTACATTGATGTGATAAATGACTAAATACCAACTTTATTGAGCTTCCATTTTTTGCCATTTTATCCAACTTTATGTAAGAAAAATTTAGATTGAAGCATAAGCAAGGATAGATGAGTGCAATGACCCTTGGGAAGTGGAGTGGTCACATATTTTGAGCTTTTTATTATATTATCAAGAGGACCACGTGTCCCACCCAATGCTTTCTTGCTTTTAGTATTTAAAATGTGTACCCACATTTGGAAAAAAGCTAATAAAGATAAGTCAAATAAGTTTGTGGGGAGATTTTTAAATGGAGAGTAACTCGAGAAATATCTTAGGAAAAATTCATAAAAAAATTACTTTTAGCATTTACTTAACAAAACCCTACAATTAAGATATTAAAATTCATTTAGGAAAAACACCAAAACTACTTTAAGAATGAATAAAAGATATTTTCCTATCCAATTGTGTGTTAAATCTAATGATGTAATGGTGACAATTTCATAACTTTGGGACACTATTTTTAAAATTTTATTTTAGACATTTTTAATGTAATAATTAGTATGTAAAAATAATGGATTTTATATAGAAGTTGGTAAATGATTAAAATTTAGTTTTTATATTTACTTAGTGTTTGGATTAATGCAGTAGTTTTAAGTTTTATTTATTGTTTATATAAGTTAGATTTATAATTCTAAAAGTGATTGTAGGAAATATGCAGCAAGCAACTGAGAATGGGGGTGAATCAGTTGCTCCTTCAAACCCTTAAACCTTTAAACTTGAAACCATTCAACACATTAACCTTTATTACTGATTTGCAAAATGTAAAGCATGTAAACACAACCTAGTAAACATCAACACCGCATAACACAAATATTATTATCATGGAAACTCAAAATAGGAAGAAAACCACAGTGGGTTTGATACCCACAATAAGACTAGTACCTTGTTACAAGTATAGACTTATTACAATATGGGGAATGCACATGCATTGAGACACACTACCTAGAGTTCACTACTCAATTTTCCTTGGGCTACAACCCTAAGGAAGTCCCACTAACTTACGATCAAAATTTAGACACCAATCTGAGAATTCATGAACTGTATGATAACATCTATCTATACCTTGGTCAGTTGCATTTCAGTACAGTCAGATCCCTTGCTGCAATTATCTTTGTCACACTTTGATGAGAAATCCATCCTCCATTAGATCTGTAAAAAGTGCTTCACTAGAAACCTTTTTCCTTCTGCAATCTTTCAAACATTGGCACACCCACACAACAATGCAAATCAAACCCTAATTTATCATATTTACCAAGAACTAGGTCAGCAAAACCTAATCCTTAAATATTCAACTCAACCCCAAAATCAACCACTAGGATAACTATGTGTTTTCCAAACATTTCTTAGATCCGTCACAAACACCTTGAGATCATAATCATAACCCTAAAAAAATTTATCAATCTCTCATAAACTATTTTATCTAATTTTCTTAACATGTCGGCTAAGAACATAAAAACATCTTCAAATTCATTGAACTTGGTGACCTTGATCAATGTAAGCTTCCAACTCATCAAGAACATAATCCTAGATCATTCTAATGCATCATTAAGCTTAAACAAATAATCAAATCCATTACACTTATCAGATCTGTCAGCATCTCATGACAAACCTCATGAACATTGTTACCCCCAACTGAGGAATACTTGTAAATGTCTTGCAGACCATCAGAATCATAAACCCTTTAAATGGTAGACACATTTTTATTTCCTTAACACATTCCCAATTGTGCAACCAAATATATCACCTTGAGTACGTGTACGGAGTCATTCTCTACAACTTTGTTACATTGGCAAACAATAAAATAATCAGCCTTCATCTGTGACACCATAACTTATTCAAATCATCATGGCAACAACTCAAACTTGACATGAACCATGTAGACAACCTCTAAATAATCACATAAGTTGCACGACTCCTTATCTTCAGTAACATTCCTTCTCCATTCATCTGAACATTCTGTGTTACAGTCAAAACTACATATCTGACATACAAACTGTATAACATATATCAAAAATATCCAAACTACACACTAGACATCCAACAAACATAATAGACATGTTGACAGCAATAAAAACACATCCAAATTGCCAAAAATACCCCACTTTGGCATTCATAGAAACATGTGATGGGAAAAACAATAATACAATCAGAAACCAACAGTACTACCAACAATGTCCACAATATCTTTTGTATTCTCTCTAACTTTGCCCTGCTACCTCATTTCTTCTCTATCACTGCTCCCCCTGGGAACAAGCTCGCCCTTATTATAATATTATTACATGTTATTCTCTCCATCAGTTTCTCCCCCTTTGATGCACACTACTCTTCTTGGCTAAAACTTCTTTCTTATGTGCAAGTATGTGAAATTTCTCTTCACTGCTCTTCTCTCTTTCTTCACATCTAAAATCCGCTCTTTTATCTTTTTTCACATATGCTCTTCTCTTTTCCACTTTCTCTTCACACCTAATTTTTTTCACATATTCTCTCTCTCCCCCTTTGACATCAATGATAAAGGTGTATTACCTACTCTGGGCCATCAAACACATCAAACTACTGATCAAACACATCTTCCTTACCATGCTTACTACTCCCCCTGAGTAGTAGTCTCCATACATAAATCTAGTTGTAATATTATTCTTTAGAATATACTTGACTAATGCAATCTCTTGCATCTTAGTTTTGGTCAGGAGGGGTAATGACCCCTAACTTTCCTGCAAGAGTAGACTCATTGCTGACAATATCCTTTTTTTTTCTTGCTATTTACCTTGTTTCCACGCTTCTGTCTCTTTCCACCTTTATTCTCCTTCTCCTTTCCTTTTTCCTCTTTCTATATACCTTTGACACTCTCTTTCATAGTCTTGTCTATTCTTTATGGACCACACTCATCTACTTGTATGTCTCTGCAGTGTTTGGGAATCTATGTAGATATATTGCATCTTAGACATATCGCAATATTCTGCTTATTATCATCATTCCTCATCATGGCGCATGGACATCTACCTATTTTCCTTGTGATAGTATCATTTATCCTTCTAACACCATTGAGTATACTTGAGATGTGATTTTATCTTTTACATCTAGGAAAGCGATATTTCTTTCTATAATCTGAGGCTCTATGTCCAAACTTTCCACAATCAAAACACTTACTACTGAATTTTTGAGGTTTAGGTCATCTTACCAAAGTCTTCTTATTCTTTTTCCACTTTTTCTTCTTTCTCTTCTTCTGAACCTTTTCCTTCTTGTTACCCTTTTCTTTCTTCTTGTTACCCTTGTCTTTCTTCTTTTAATTGTTCTTCTAATCTTTTGCCTTGTTCTTTTTGTCTTTTAGCTTTAGGCTTGTCTTGACAAGACTTGGAGCATTCTCCTTTCTAAAGTCTAACACCATTGTTCTCTCTTTCAAGAAATGCCTCAAGTTTGGTTGCTTTGATCATGAGTTTTTCAATTTAATCCTTAAAAAGCCTAGACAATTCATGATCAATTATCTCAACCTCTGATATTAGGAAAATATAATATTTTGCAATCCTTCTTCTTGTGTGAACTCCCTTATTCTTATCACCAATTATTTTTCCTTCATTGTGATTCAATATCACATACCTTGGAGTCTTCTACCTTGTCTCTAATTTCTTAACTTCTTCTCCACTTGTGTAGGCTCCATCTTCTGCACTTTCTGTCACACTTGGAATTTTGTTCCGCACTTGCTAATGTTGGATTTGATCATTACTATCCTTCTGAAGTCCACATTCATCACACCTTTCCAATTTCTCAATACTTTCGTTCACTTTAACATTTTTTCTTTTGACCAACTTTTTCAACCTTTTTTATAGCACCTATATGCTTTACTTTTGGTAAAATAACCAAGGAATATACCTTTATCACTCCTTGCATCAAACTTTCCTACATCTTCATCTCTCTTAATGTAACATCTACTACCAAAATTTTGAAGTACTTAGGAGTAGGCACATGACCCCACAAAATTTCATAGGGTGTCTTACTAGTTCCTTATTTATTTTGTACTTGGTTAAGAGTGTATACTACAATGCTCATAGCTTCTCTCCAAAACATCCGCAGAACATTTCTTTCAAGTATCATGGTCTTTGTAGTCTTTAGAATAGATCTATTCTTGCACTCTGCTACACCATTCTATTGTGGATTCCTAGGAGCGGATAATTGTCTCTTGATTCCATGCATCTCATAGTATGTGTTGAACTCATTTGATGTAAACTTTGCACCTCTTTCTAATCTCAGCTTATTCAACTTTAGACCTATCTCATTATCCAACATTGCCTTGAAAGCCTTGAACTATCAAAATCTTCAGATTTATCCTTCAATAAGGTCACCCAAACCATCCATGAGTAATCATCAATTAGTAGTATAAAATATATATCACCTTGCAAGCTTCTTGTCTTGGTAGGGCCACACAAATCGGTATGAACAAGATAAAGAAAACCATTTAAATTTTCTATCTTGGACTGGAAAGTAGCTCTTGTTTTCTTTCCCAAATTAAATTCCTTGCAAAAAATGTTAGCATACATTTTCATCCTAGGAAAATCTCTAACAACAGAAGTAGAAATTATAGCAATAATATTGTCAAAGTTCACATGACACAGTCTCTTATGCCATAACCAACTTTCATCTATTTGTGCAATCAAATAAGTCTTCTAACCATTATTCAAAATAAATATATTTCCTCTTTTCGTAGATCTAATAGAAATATTTATTTTGTAGTCATTAAGATCTTACACGTATTGTCCTTGAAATGCACTCCATAGTCTTTATTCATCATCTGACTAACACTGAGAATATTATGTCTCAAACCTTCTACATACAATACATCATCACTGTTATTTTTACCATTTAAAGTGATTGAACCTCTACTTTTGATCTTACCACCAAATTTTTCATCCCACTTTCACTTCGTAATCATCATACCTCTCAAAACTTAGAAATTTACTCTTGTTACCAGTCATGTGATGAGAGCATCCATTGTCAATCACCCACTTATCTTCTCTAACAACTTGAGTGGCTAGATATTTCTCTTCAACAACATCTTTATCAAAACTAGAAGTCATTACAATATCATTCATAGGATCATCATCTTCCTTAATGGAAATGAATGTGATTTCATCATCATCCTTGTTAGCTTCATTAGATTCATCATCAGTAACACCATCATCATGAAAAGCATAGTAACACTTTATTTCTCTAGGCTTAGGCTCATACTTATAATTGGGAATTATATTAAGACATCTAGATGCAAAATGTCCTACTTTAAAACATGAAAGCATTTAAAAGGAATCTTTCATTTATACTTACTAGTATCAGAAGCTCTATATTGTACTATGGTTGTAAACTTTTCTTCCATGTCTTCAAGACCTTTGTCTTCCTCTTTGATTTCCTTGAGTCCCTTTTCTCATCTTTTCATTGTTCTTGTAAGTATCTCATCCATATCTAATTTATGCATGTCCTTACCAGTCATCATGGTTGTGAAATTTGCCTCAGTCTTGGGAAGTGCTCCCCCTAATGCACTCAATTCAAAGGTTTTAAGATTTCCAACTAGGTTTTCCCTTGTCACATTTGTCATTGTCCTTATTTCTTCAATAATTGCAACCTTATTGTCATAGGAAGGAGGCAATGACCTCAGAATCTTCACAAAAATATCATCTTCATCAAGTGTACCTCTAGCACATCTGATAGAACACACCATCTCATTGACCTTTATCATGTAGGATGAAATGTTCTCATCTTCATGGCTTCATATTTTCCCTTCAAGCTCTGCAACTTGGCCATATTTACTGTTGTATCTCCTTCATAGAGAATTTCCAACTTCTCCCATATCTAATGGGTTGTTTCCAATTCCATCACATTAGTCATCTCTGCATCATTCAATGCACTCAACAAATCTTCATTTTCCCTAATATTCACCTTGGCCTCATTGGTTCATACCTTTGAGTTAAAAACATTTATCCCTCTATAATTCAAAAAAACATTGTTGACTTTATATCTTTATAAGGGTATGACCTAAAGGAGTCAACTATACTTGTCACGTACATACTCTTGACAATACAAACTGGTTTATATGTGAATATCAGAGTAATAACTTTAACGTGGGTCAAAAGAAACCTTTTAGAAAGTATCAAAGATAAAATCTACAAGTCTACTTTAGATCCACAACTGTGAAAAATATCTAGACAAAGAAACATAAATTATTTATTATTTAAAATTCTAAAAATCTATTTAAAGTTATTTATCATTCACAACCCTTATTCTTATAATATCTAATGTTAAACATAAATAATTTATTTATTCTAAGAGATTTTTGTAAAGAAATATTTTATTTCTTTTCATTTTGGTGTGTCCAACATTTGAACTCCTAGATTGGTAATTTTTAGATTTGGTTATTTTATGATTTCTATAGTTGTTTATGATGTACATCCACCTTCCCTTATGATTTATTGACCTATTTTAATTAAGGTTTAGAATATCATTATGTAATGCATTGCCAAGGAATCCCCAAAATGAGATATAAAAACATATGCCATCAAAGGAATAATTATTATTATTATTATTATTATTATTATTATTAACTCATAGTGTGCATAACATAACCTATCTATACATAATACATCACCAATCATAAGTTTTAAATACATCATGACCTACCAATTATAAGGTCTTAATAAAATGATGAGACAATTCTAATACATCATACAGAATGTTATCCTTAAATTATTAACCTAAACATAATGTTCTCAGCCTAGAATTCTAGGGGGGATGGTGATGGAGGAGCATCTAGGGTATCAATCTTGCATCATCCAAAGAAGAGAGAGAGAGAGAGAGAGAGAGTAAAACAAATTAAAAATCATTTACATGTGAAGCTTACTTAGGCTTAGTTGGCAAAAGTTAGTTATCATAACGTCATTTTTTGTAACTTTTTCTTTAATAAAGTGCACAGGATTATATTAGGTGACATTTTAGAAGATGGAAGAAAGTTCCATATTTAATTATTTGTTTTAGAAATTTATTAAATTACCTCATACATATAATATTTGTAGCAGGGTAGTTATATCTACTCTTTTCAAACTTTATCCTACATTGGTTGTGACTGTAATCCCTTGGGTGGTAAGTGCCTATATAAGAAAAGCATATGAGCATTTTTAAGGATCTCTCTTCTTGAGGAAATTGTAATGAGATCTCTCTTCTTCAATAATTTATAATTATATAATATTTTAATAGGTTGTAATGATATCATATTGTAAGACATAATGATCTTATATTGTAAGAAGTTGTAATGAACTCTTTCTCAAGAAGTTGTAAGGATTTCATCCTCAAGTATTTGGAAGCATTTTAATCATCTTCATGTATTGTATCTATGTCTTTTATCTTTGGTTATGATTTGGTAAGGGTGGTGTGGTCCTTCATCAAATGGTATTAGAGAATGTGTTGATTTTAGAAGGGGAGTAGCCTTCATCAATGGTATCATAATTAGAGATCTTGAGTGTGTAGATAGATTGTCGAATGTGAGACAATCTACACCAGGACCTTGGACTGGATGAAATTTTTATAAGAGAATGTTGGTTGGCCTCCAATAGAGATTGAAGATGGGTAGAAGGTGCACATAGTTCCTCCAATAAGAGAGATTAGGTAGAGGAAGTAAGAGGTGTATCTTCCAAAAATAGTTTTTGGGTAGAGAATAGATGAATGTAAGTTTGTTGCATATATATGTGAAACTTGCAATAAGATCTACTTAGAGGATTGTTGAGAAGAGGTTCTTGAGTTTGTAAACAGATCATCAAATGTGAGGTAGTTTTCAATAGAACTTGAAAGAGTTGATAAGGGTATTTGTATTGAGACTGTAGACGTCCAAAATCATCCTTATATTAATTTAATTAATATTCCCATAACATTATAGTTAATTTTAATTAATTATATTTGTTATATTCTTCTATCTATTTAATTAAATATGATTCATCTCCCTTAGTATTTAAATTTAATTTAAATACTATCCCTTTTAATGTATTAAATCATATTTAATACATTATCCCTCATTAATCCCCTTTAAATAAATTTTTAATTTATTTATTCCTTCACATGACTT
>MU228471.1:1914532-1939251 GCA_018584345.1 Thuja plicata | reverse complement strand
ATGAACAAAAGTTGTATTGTTAGCGTATTTACTTATATTATAAGCCATTTGTTGTAAAGAAAGATATATTTCATTAATGGTAAGTTATTTATCATTATTATTATTGAATCAAGGCAAAATCTTTATCTAAAGGAAAAGAAGTTAGTAAACATATATACTTTTTCAAAATACGTTGTGCTTATGAAAATGAAAGGAGAGTTTTGAAGAACGTTGTCATGAAAATATTGTTAGAAAGGGGTTACACTATATTAAAACTATGTTATATTTCTTATTCCTTTTCCATGTAAATAAATTATACTTATGATGTCCTATGTTAAACATCATGAGTTATATTTCTAAAATTCCTATCTAGTATATGATTTTCATATTATTTATTGTTTAAAAAGACTAACCAAGAGTTATAATTCTTTGAATAAATATAAATGATTAATCATTTTTATTTGAAATTATCTTCTATTTATCGATTATTAATGTTAGAGATAATTTAAAAACTATAATTATATTTTGATGACATTGGCAAATAAAATAATGACATTGTTAATGTGTTAGATGGAAAAAGGTGGTAAGAAACATGTCAAGTCGGCACTGCATACAAACATGGTCGATGTTTTAGAGTGCCGGATGTTACCCTCAACAGATGAGTTGGTAGATAAGTCATAAAAAATTCTTCATGCTGGCCGCCACCTTCGATACAAGACAAGACAGCAAGCATTATCTTTCATGCTATATGGATTCTGCAAAATGATAAGCCACCTTCAACAGCAATAATAGCATAGGAAAAGGACATAGCAGCAACAGTTGGGGTCGATAACAGTAGCAGAAAGCTTCCACCACGCCACCTTCAAACCAGCGTTGGAAAATGTCTGCAGTCTATAGTGAACAAAACAACAGGAGGGAATGTAACTATAACTCCATGCCATGTCTGCAACAGCAAACTCCATGCCAGCTGCCATCTTCATCAACAAAAATGATAGTAAATTAATCATGCATTTAAAGGTTGGGTCGATGCAAACCAAAACAGCGACAATCACTTCCATTGGAATAATTTTCTAATTTTTAATGCCAATGAAATGGAAAACATCTTCTCTCATAGCCGTGGAAAATGGACAACCAGCAGTATGCAAAACAAAATAGAAAATGTTATGTCATATGCCATAGCAGATAGCTGCCACATTCATCAGTAGTAGTGACACAGCCAATGTCTCCATAGCATGGTGGTTGCCTACAAATACAGTCCGTGTATATTCTTCTCCACCAACATCAGCAAAGATAGCAAGCAACACTTCATGATAGATCGAGTCCCTCATACCCTACAGATTCAATATGCAGATCCATAGACTCCAAATGCACCAACATGAATTTACATCGATGGCAAGCATTTTATCAGATTTAATACATTGAAACTTATTAAATCACATGAGCAGTGGCCAGATACATAGTTTTCACTATACATACAACTTAATAATGTTAATGACTAAGGACAATAAATATCAATACCTCCATCAGCGCTAGCAAGGGAGCAGATGAATGATGGGAAACAATCATCAAACATGTCTCCAAAACTTTGTCTCCATACAGCAAGGAGGAGCCCAATACAGCTATCGATTTCTAAATGCATCAAGGAGGGTTTTTAAAACAAACAGGCAGTTAGGAAGTTTCAGAGGTTATGCAACCGAATGGCTGGTTGTATGGCTGACTAATGAAGGATATTTGTTGTCCAAATTCAATGTAATAATTAGTTATAGATTAGTTTTAATCGAAAGGGTGTGATGTTTCACACACCCTTTCATTTTCATATTTATAATCATTCAAAAATCTGCAAATAAAGACAGAATGATAACATTGAATTGGAACAAAACATTGAATGACATGTTGAAATTATGGATTCGTGGATTGTGATAAAATGAAACATAGTTCAAAGTTTGAAATCTGAATGCAAAGACCCAATACATCTTCTTGACAAAGAGAGATAAGTCTGTATTTTTCTTCTATTGTGCAATAGTCATTTTTTCGTTATTTTCTTTACAATCAAGTCCTTCAAATAAACGAATAGACATTCTTTAAAGTGATAGTTTTGTTTTGCACATATTTCACTTTAAGTTTATGTTTTGTATATTCAATTATTTATTTCTCATTTTCGTATGGTTAAAATCCTTTGGATTAAAATATTGATCAAATAGTCCGTCATTTGAGAAATAGTATTAAATTGAAATACTTTTAAACTTATCGTTGTATGTACATTTCATTTCACCTTTAAAGTGACAATTTTTGTTTCAAAGATGTCTCTGAAGTTGAACATAGGGTTGAAGATATATCGACTCTATTTGCCCGTTATTGGAATATAGCACTGGTCTGTCTCGTTATTTGAATTTGGTATTGGGTTTCATCGTTTCTAGTTTTTTGAATTACTTTTTTATTTCATTTAATTCAGTTCATATTTTCAATCTTATCAAACGATATTAAACACATTACATTTCATTAATACATACATTTTCAGTTTTGTGATCTTATTAACATATTGAGAAGCAGGAGTTGAAGTTACCAGTTATCCGTTACAGGAAACCTCTAGAAGACTTTGAAGACAAGTTTAAAGTGCAGGCCCACCAGCCTTGGTTCTGTGGAATCAAAATTGTAGGAGGTTGTCAAAACCTCGTTCGTTGGCAGATCGATCGTATTTATCTTCATTGGATAAACGAAATCCATTAGGAGTCCAATCTGTCGATTTGAGCACCAACAGCCCCTAATTCTGAGTTACCTGTATTTCCTCGGGACACCCCATCAAAATTTAATTTTAGTATACCCGATGGGGGCGGTATCCATTTAACCTCTGCTCTGTCAACTTTAATTGTTTTCTACTTTTCTATTGCACATCCAAATGGAATGAAGAGTCATTTCCAAGATCGTAGAATAATGCTATTCCATTGAGTGACTATTGGGTTAAAATTGCATTTTCTCAGTGTAGCATTAACAACCTCTGAAATTGCTCTATCAATGCCATCAAGTACTACTTCAATCAGAGAGGAGACCTTTCTGAAGATAGGTTTATTTCTTTCCCACTACATGGCCCATACTACTAAAGCAGGTGTACATTTCCAAATGTTGCTAAAGAGTGACTTTGAGTATAAGTCTGACCAAGATTGGAATAGGTCCCAAATGTTGTTTGGGAGGGGAGTGTAAAAATTCAGTTTACTTAACACAAACCTCCAACAAGTTTGTGCAAATGAACATGTCATAAATAAACGATCCACTGTTTCATTGGGACCATTGCACAACAAGTACTTGAATGGAGGTGCTATTCTGAACTTATCTAATCTGTCGCTTGTCAACACTCTATGCTTAATTGCAAGCCAGGCAAAGCAGCCCGCTTTTGGTAAAACAATGTGGTTCTAGCAAAAGAAGTAGGCCCGTGAGGGAGTCTTATCTGATCCTATTTGCTGAAGGAGTCTATACCCCTCTTTGATTGAATATTTACCATCTATTGCTGGAGCCCAGATTAGTTTATCCTCACATGAAGAGAAGTAAACATTTCTTTTTGAAAGAATATTTCTAAGTGTTTCTTTATCCCTTTCACTAAGTTCTAATTCTTCTGGATCCTTCAAAATGACCTTTCCTAAGAATCTTGTCACTGCTGAAATTTAGTGATTTAGGTAAATACCCCAACTTTGTTCTGTGGCCTGTTTGACATCAGCAATATTTGGGGAGTTGCACAAAGGAGGTTGTCCACTCCACAAATCTCTCCAAAACTTTACACTGCACCCATTATTGACTTCCCATGTGACATACTTCACAACAATGTTTCTTAATGAGGACATGAAGTCCCAAATAGTTGATCCTTTAGGAGTATCCTGAATTGATATGATTCACGAGGGATCATTATTGTCCAGATATTTTTATTGTATAATTTGACACCATTTCTTTTGTGGTTTTGAGTACATTTGCCAAACTAGTTTTCCACCAAATGCCTCATTCCTTTTTGCTAGGTCATGCACCCCTGCACCTCCTAGTGCAGGTGTATGCGACATATCTTGTAAATATATAAGAGGTATTTTCTTCTCTTGATTCATATTACCAAACATTATTATGAATTTAGATACGATCATAATGAGTTTGCAGAAAAAGATATTCCTTTGGGGGATATAAAATAAAGTGAAGAATGTGATTTCTAAATGAACATTGCAGCAGTGGAGATAGAGTGGAATGCCTTGGTTGGAGGTAAAAGAAGTGAAGCAATTGCATGTCTTTTTGAAGGCATGAAGGAAGAAAATGATGTTGAAGGTGTAGTAGATGTTGATCAAGGAACTAGTGAAGACGACCCCATGCTTGGAGAAGAGATAACTTCTACTGAAGGGAATGAGAAAGAAAATGAATTTGGGATGAATTTTTATATTGAATTGAATGAAAATAATGATGATTTGCATGTTATGGGTGAGCTAGTTCAAGAGGATTTTGCTAGTGATTTGTGGTAGGAAGAGAAATATTTGTATGGTGTTGTATGGTTTAATGTAGGCACATTTTAGTGGAGGTGGTTGGATTATAATAGGTTGAATGCCACAAGATTGGAGGAGAATGAGAGGTACACTTAGAATAGATAGTTGGTTTATTGTGAAATTGACTTTACATTTAGCAAGTTGAGTGTAGAGAAATACTGCTAGCGAAGGATAAATGTTCTAACTTGGTGTTGGAGGATGAGAAGAAAAAAATATCAAAGGTACCAATTTCGGTAATGGAGTTTGTTGAGGATTATTTGCAATCTAAGAGAATGGTACTATTAGTCAACTTCATTCTGTGAATCTATATTCACACAAAAATTTCCTACCCCAGGTGTCTTATTCGACAATATCTAGGGTGTAAGAGCAATCTTGCATCATCCAAAAAAAGAGAAAAAGAAAAAGATACAAAAAATTAGGAAAGAAAATAAGGAAAAAAAACAAATTAAAAATGAGAAAAAAAAGGGAAAAAAACAAAAGAAGAGAAAAAAAATAAAATAAAATATAAATTATTTACATGTTGTTGGCAGATTGATTTTTCCTTCTTTATTTAATTTAGTAAACAACTCTATCACCCTCTTAGAAGACAACTTCTTCACACAACAGTTGGGTAAGCCTAAAATTATCGTTTCCCTCTGAGTTATTTTACAAGGTACAACTCCCTTCAACATATATTCAATGAATGATCTATTTAGTTATGCAATATGCACTTTTAACCTGAAAGCACTTAAGGCTTCCTATCCATTCCTAGATGGGAGGCACATATAGGATCATTTCCAAATATCAAAGATAGGAACTCAAAGATTCCTATGATCATCAACCACTTTAGAGAGTAATATCAATAAAACAAAGAAATAAATCTCTTTATTGAAAACAATATCTTTAAACTCCGAAGATAGATTAACAAAAAAGAAAAGTTCCCATTAATTCACCTTAACACAAAATATCTAAAACAAAGGAAAGATGATTCCCAAAAGCACAGATTCAATCAAAAAGGAAAAATATAAGATTATGTTTTGCATGAACCAATATATTATCAAAGAAATACCATTCCATTCAATTCAAACACAAAGATTCAAATTTTGAAACACCATATCCCTTTTAATGCAGCAAAGACATCAAAATTTCAGTTTTCTTCTTCTCAAACTGTATCTTCAGAAATTTTCTTTCCAGCAAAATAAACTACTCAATAAAACAAAAAATTATCTAATTCTAGATATTGTTTGAACCCCTATCATAGTTTTTCTATACTACTAAATAGATGTTCAGCCAAAAAATAGGGGAGGTCTCCCTAAAAACCCGACCTCCCTAAAATAGTTAATTAGGTTTAACAAAGTTTTAGGATACATGAAATACCTTTTAATGAAAAACTAGTAGCCCCAGCAAAAAATTGCACATCATCCTCCTCATCGGGTTCATAGGCACTTTTCCATGCGGCATTTTCAGTGATCAACTCTTGCACCATGTTCGAGTTTGGGTTCTTTAAAGTGATGATCTTGGTCACATAAACTTCTTTCTCCCATTTCAATTTCAGTACTTTCTCAACATATTTAGGCTTCTAATATGAACTCAAGTACAACATTTATTCAATTTGGACCAGACATGTTACATCTGCTACAGTAAAATCTTCTTTATTCTTCTGTGAGTCCATGACCGTCTTGAATGTTTTGATGCCTTCTTCTATATTCAACCCACAAAGACCTAGTTGCCAATTGAAAGTCGAATTCACAACTTTGTCCCCACTTTCAAGATTACCTTTTATGTCAATGAGTTTGTATTCTCAGCCCTTCATATCTTCCATTACAGCCCTAAGGATGAACATTCTCCTTTGGATGGTCTTCTTTAGAACAAAAAAATGACATTCATCTGGTATCAACTTGAGTGACTTCTCTGCTAGGAACTTGAGAGCTCCATATTTCTCTATTGCAATCATTTTCTTCAGGAAGACTCCCCATTAATTCTCTTTTGTTGCCTAGTGTAGATTCAGAGTTTGAATTTCCCCAATTAGGACCTATGCATCAAGATGTAAATTCCTTGAATCCTTGATGTATTTGCATCCATTTTTTGTAACATTTCCAATCCAATCATCTATATCAATTACCAATGATTTTCCCCGTTGGATTTGGCTCAGAAATTTCTTAATTTTGGGAGATGCAGGATCAAATTTGTGCGGGGCCTGAGCTATTGGAAGTGGGCCAAAAAAATTCAAGTTATCAATGAACTCTACCAAGACTCTGATAGTCTGCTTCAGTTCTTTCTTCTCTATGTCATCCTTCTCTAATCAGGTGAGTATTTCTTGAGCAGATTGCTTGAAAAGGTGATTGTTGGTTTCTCTATTCATGGTGCCTAATTTCACCTTTGTGATTTCAAAATCCTCGGTAGAAGGCTCTTTGTCTTCATCATTTAGCTTGTAAGTTGCGATCTCAACTATCCACATGTCAATTTTTGCGTCAACTGTAAGTCTAGCCTTAGTTTTTGAGTTCTTAGGTTTGGTTGTCTTATTCATGTACTTGGTGACCATATATTTGATTGGGAGGGATACACAAACCAGATTTCATTTCTTACTAATAGTAGTAGTTAACCACTTGGGGGCTGAACTTGGTGCAATAGTTAACCACTTGGGGGCTGAAATTGGTGCAAATTCATCCTCCAATCCTTTGAAGGGGTGTTCAACGTCTTTGTCTCCAAGCTCCCAAGCTGAAATATATTTGTGTTCATCTCTTCAACCTCCACAATCTGGGCATTTTGTTCTCCTTTTTCCTTTTCAAGGTCAACAAGTATCGATGTGTTGTTGTCCATTTTCTTTTTCACTTGGGATCTTCTTTGCAACCTTGTGAACCTAGGCACAGGTGGAGTAGGAGTTGGAGCGGTTGAGGAATTATGACCTGAGTATTTTCCACCTTTACCTACATCATCAATGGTACAAGAGGAGTTAGAAATAGTTTGGGGTGACTTCAAAAGGGTCTTTTTATTACTGACAAAGTTGGTTCCGCAAGGCTTCAACATTTTATTTTTCTTAATCTAGTTTTTTGTGATTTTCAGAACTCCCCTGGTTCTCTGATGAATACTATCTTCCTCCTCCTTATCCCAATCTATTTCTACTTCCTTGATTTCCTCTAATTCTGAGAATCCTTGTTCCAATAGGTCAGAACCATCATCTACTAAACCTTCAATGTTTATTTTGATCTGCAAGGTGAAAATTCGAGAAAGTAGCATCCTTGAGTTCCCGCTTCTTATTACCTCTACTAAATATCAAAAATCTTCCCAAAAATATTTTAATTGTTGAATAGATGGGTGAGCTCTTGAACCTAGGCTCTTTGCAAAGACTTTATTGTCATAGCTTTTCCTTTCAGTGTAATATTGAAAATTAAAGCTCCACAAATCACTTCCAATGCTTAATGTGTCTGACATTGAACCACACTATAAGATTCCTAATTTGATAGGAAAGAGTTCTTCCCACTTGTCTTTCGGTTGAAAATTTTTTACCACTACTGAAAGTTGTCAACAAATTTCTACTATAACAAAACAATCTGAATAGAACCTAGGAATTTTGATAGGTCCTTCTTCAAAACCACCAACTCTAATGTAGCTAAAATGAGGGAACTAAATGTAAAAGCTGTCAAATCTCTTGACCAAAGCTTGGGAATCCTCAGAAAATCTTTTACTTCCCATATCAGACAATTCAAAATAAAGCTTCCCTAGAAAAACATCATGAACTTTATTAAAATCTTGCAAAAAAATTTCTTTCTACCAAAGAGGATAATAATCATATATAGTGATATCTTCCACAGATGGTTCTTGCGGAAGACCCTTTATTTACTCAATACAAGCAAGGAAATAAATTAAATAAGAATACATAAAGAAATTGTGCCCAGAGAATTGCGCCATATTAAGTTGTTCTGTCATTGAGTCTGCAATAAACTCACTCCATTCTAACTGTTGCTTCCCATCTAATATAATTTGTATATAATAGTAAATCCATTCACCAAAATCATATGCCTTAGCTGAACCTCTATCTCTATGAAGCAGGAGCATGATATCATGTTATGAGGTTTCATATGGTCTTTATTGGGATTTTTAGGCAACCTAGAGCCACCTCTTTGGGGTTTTAACAACCAGTTTTTGGCTACATTATTTTTGTGCCTTTCTTCATCTTCATTGAATTTCACAATGGCTTCGACAGGGGAGAAGTCTACAAAACAGTCTCCTGGGATCTTAAATATTGATGTAATCATCTCCCTATTTATGGCCAGAAGAGTTTCTCCATTTCTTCTCTTAATGGTCTCTAAAATAGGCTCATATCTTGTTATACATTCCCTAACCAACCCAGGATAAGGAGTTGCAAGCGGGAAATTTGCCGCCTTTAGCAAGCCGCTACTCAAAATTTCAAGAATATAGCGCTCACCCATATTATTGGACAATATTTCCTTCAATTCTTCTAAATTTACCCCACATAAATCAGTATCGCTAATAATCAGAACTTCACATGCTAAGCTGAAAATATTTCTAAACAGATGCATGGTTGACTTCATGATTTACTAAGTAAAAATCCACAACACCAGGGGCTAGATAAACTCATAAATTCATTGATTCAAACAGAAGTCGAAAAGAACTCACCTCAAAGTCACAAACCAACTTCACCACTGCTGAAACTTGTTATGCTACTCCAACTTCTAAAAATATCTAAGACAAAGGATTATAAGATTACCAATTCTCTTTTAAATGCTGAGGAGCCAAATACGACATTAAATTTGGCATTATGTTACATAATGTGACTTGACAGGGATTTGATGTCTACATGAGAGTATTTAATGTATGCAAGTGCCATCTTATACGGAGCTTGTTTTGCCATAATTAACCTTTTTCATTCGGCGGCGCCATGATGTCACTTTCAAGTAAGACAATATCTTTAGATGATCTAGCATTAACTAAGCATCATTTCATGCATCATTCCCTATACCTTTCGAAGAGTCAGAATTCCTTTAAACAAAGTTCATTTGTATTCATGAGGTTCAGGGAATATTCCTAGGAGAAGATTCTATTTTGAACTCAAATGTACCAATTGAACACCATTGAACTAATTTGAACAAATTTTGAAAGTGGTTCAACACATAAATTTTCTGCCTTTTTCTCTCACATGTTCAAAATTCCTTTCTTTCAACAACTGCAAAATGCTTAGAAAAATTGTCAGTTAAAAAGACTCGAACATGACTCGAGAGTGTTGAACCTACTTGAAATCCCTTGAACTTTGTTCACCGAGGTTCAAAGAGTTTAAATAATTGAAAGGGAAAGGGAAAAGTATTGAAAAAGGCCTAAAGTGACTTGAAAAAAATGATTTCTGGTTAAACCGAGGATCACTAAAGTTCACAAACCAAGATAACCAAAGAAATTGGACTTGAAAGGAATTTAGATGACTCAACTTTTAAGCGCAAATGGGGGGCTAACACATGTGAAGCTTACTTAGGCTTGGTTTTCAAAATTTAGTTATCATAAAGTTACTTTTTGTAACTTATCCTTTAATAAAGTGCATAGGATTATATTAGGTGGCATTTTATAAATGGAAGAAAGTTCCATATTTAATGATTTACTTTACACATTTATTAAATTACCTCATGAATATAATATTTGTAGCAGGGTACTTATATCTACTCTTTTCAAACTTTATCCCACCTTGGTTGTGATTGTAACCTCTTGGGCGGTAAGTGTCTATATAAGCAAGGCATATGAGCATTTGCAAGGAGCTCTCTTCTTGAACAAGTTGTAATAAACTCTCTCTTCTTCAAGAAGTTGTAATGATCTCATATTGTATGAGGTTGTAATGATCACATATTATAAGATGTTGTAATGATCTCATATTGTAAGAAGTTTTAATGATCTCTTTCTGATGCAAGAGCATCCTAGGGTAGTTGGCAATCTTGCATCAACCAAAAATATTTTTTTCTTGTTTGTTTTTTTGTTTTGTTCTAGTTTGACAATTTTGGTGTTTTGGGTGGCGATCACCCTTGTTGACTCTTTATCTGATGTGGTTGAATGGGTTTGTTCTAAACATCTTGGAGAAGCTTTGTTTATGATCACATCATGTTTTGATCTATTTTGGGAAGATATCTTAAGATTGGTCTGGTTCTATTCTATTTTTCAGTTTTCCAGTTGGTTGTTCTATTCTGATCGGTTTCTTGATCTTCTGGGTGGAATCTTTGTGTGCGATCGTGCCTTGTTTCTTAGGACCTATCGGGGAGAAGTTTCATATGATCACATATCTTTTGGTTCATGGTTGTTCAAGTTTAGATTCATCTAGTGGTTGTGGGTAGCGTGTTCATTTCTTGTTTGGATCGATCTGGAGAATTCATCGTGTGGTTGGTAATTATTGGGTTTTAGCATGTGCGGTCATGGATCTTGGTTACTGGAATTTTTGTGGACCTATATTTATGATCATACATCCCTATGTTCTTATTTGATGATTTATGTTCCACATTTTGGGCCTTGTCCTAAATATTGTTACATGTTTTCTTGTAATTATTTCTTTGGTCTGACCTATTGGTGGAATGTAATGTGTTGTAAGGTGTTCAGGTATCTAGAGGAAGGAGTAGCATCCTCGGGGATGATAGTTCTGAGATCAAGCATATCAAAATAAGGATCTGAGAGTGATTTTGTATTTGTTCATAATGAGGAACTCCTTACAGCCCGGCATGTTTGATGTTAATTTGATGTAATTTCTTGTTGATGAGAATAAAAACTGCTATGTTTGAATTCCTAGCACTTTTTTCTTTGTTATTTTTGTTGTGTGGACTCAGGATGCAAGTTCGGGCATCTCCTTTAATTTGGGGATTTATTCATCCTTGACTCCGTCACTTTCTCAATAAGTTGTAAGGATTTCATCCTCAAGCATTTAGAAGCATTTTAATCATCTTCAAGTATTACTACTCCATGCTTTGTGAATCATTTTTATTCTCTCTTGGTCTCTATGTTGTTTTGTCTTTGGTTATGAGTTGGTAAGGGTGGAGTGGCCCTTCATAAAATAGTATTAGAGAATGTGTTGAGTTTGGAAGGGGGGTACCCTTCATCAAAACACTTAAAAAAACTAGAAAAGAGCCACAGTATCTCAAACCTAGCTCACTTTAACACTAGTCGGAGATGCCAGTTGAGCAGGAGGAAATAATGATTAGCTTAAATGCTAATCTAGAGTTAGAATTTTTTTGTGACTCACTAATATATTTGGGGAAAATTTCTAATGGATATGGTATTTATTTTGCTCCATCAGATTTTACAAAGGGAAATTTGATTTTTATTTTTTTAAATATTGCCCATTTTTTCAAAATTTTGGCAAAATATGAGGATGTCAAAATTTTGATAAACACGGGCATTACTTATAAAAAAAAGGGTAATTTTTTCTCATTTTTCCATGAGCCCTTGTAAGATAAAGACCCACAATGAAATTTAGTACTCTGCCAAAGGTATGCATCTCTACACATTCAGCTCACAAATTCACAAAATGTGATGGAACATTCAAATATTAGCTACATTGGATTCCAACCTAGCCATAGAAACATTATTTATTAGGGCATTTTCTTTTCTTTCATGGAAACAATAACATATTTTAGACTTTTGAATCATGCGGCAATTTGGCCCTTTTGTTGGTGGTGTTTTCTGGTGGGAAATAGGGCACAAAGATAAACTTGGAAACATTTAATGAAAACACACTAATTCTTCTTCATTCATCATTTGTATTCAATGTTCTTTAGAGAGATAGGATTGGATAAAGACAAACTTAGACTGGATCAAAAACATTTCTTGAGAAGAAAGTATAAATCCTCGTAAACTGGAACAGACATAGAGGTGGCTAAGGCTTGTCAGCAACCAATAGATTGGTATTCCTACCATAATCCTCCTAGATTTATATCCAATGTATACAATATAGTCATTAGTATTTATTTGAGGGACTACCATTGCACTATAATAATTGATTGAAACCAATGATGGTATTTGATGGGCAATAAGAATTGAAGTACACAGAGATCTCTGATCACTCAAAGCGCATAGTCATGGATACACCACTTTAAGGAAACTGCTAAAATAGGAAAAACATCATAATGATATTGCAGAAGTAACAATAATCAACAGAGGACTATAATCCAATATATATCACGTCTAAAAGAGTGATAGCCTAATATCTGATTACTGCCAATCCAAGTGCATCGTATGAAGAAAACAGATCAGATTGATTAGTAGAAATATAATTTGTATAGATTATAAGGAAGTTATTAGATTAAACTACAACACAATCTAAATTGTCTTATCAAGAATAACATAATAGACTCCATAGTTGCAGGTTAGAGTATAAAAAATAACACCATTCCATAAGTCAAAATGAAGTATTATGTATGTTTCTTTATGATTATGATGTGCAGACCTTGTGGACATAAAGAAGAGTAATAGTCCTAAACAATGACCTCATGGGATATCCATGTGTTGACTGGTTTGAAATCAAATGATGGAATAGATTTATAGTAGATATGTTGTGCGGTTTCTTCTCATTTGGTGATAGAAACTATTTAATTTAAGTTAAGGATAGTGAGTTGCTTGATGTTGAGAATAGTATGCAAAGTATTTGTTGAGATGTCTTTGTAGAACAATTAAATATCTAGAAGGCTACGATCATACAAGTGACTAACAAAATTCCTGTGAATAGTTTGTGAGATTTGCAAATAAATTTTGGGGCATAATTGGTACGGTACATTTATTAGGGCCTTAAACTATTCCCCCCTCCTCATCAAGCTCTAATAACTCAATTTATGCTAGAATTCTTCACCCAACAACCTTCTTCAAACATGAAATATGAAAAATTGGATGTATTTTTGTTGAAATAGGTAACTCCATTTTATATGCTACACTACAATATTTTGCAACACCTTATTAGGAAGATAATACTTGGGTGTGATCTTATTATCCTTTTGATTTATTTTAGCGATGTTTTCTTATCTGTCTATAATTGCATTAATGCCCAATATCTCACTTCAAAATTCATTTCACTATAGAGTTGGTCAACCTATTGCTTCATTCTATTTTGTGTCATTGTTAGGTTCTCTTTGAGACTAGTAAGTTCCTCTTGTTGATGTTGCATGTACTTTTCAATTTTTTGAGCCTTTTTGGTGCACTGGCAATGAAGAGGTGATTGACAAAAATTGGTACCCATGTAGAGCCTAAAATGAATGCATCTTAGATTAAGGATGAAAAGAAGATTTATTGGGTCATTTTTCTAGTGGTAGCCACTGCATCCATCTCTCTTGTTTATCTGAAGTAAAACATAACAGGTACCCTTCCAAGCATTTGTTGACCACATCCATTAAATTGGGGATGATATAATGAGATGCGAGTAAGATGAGTGCCCAAAGAGGAAAATAAGTCAACGCAAAATTTACTTGTAAATATAAGATCATGATCACATACTATAACTTTTGAAGTCCCATGTAGTCTCTCAAGTATACATAAAACCTGTTGTAACTATGTTTTGGGTGTGCCAAAACTCAAATGTGCATATTTGTTAAGACAATCCACAACAACCATAGTGAATTTTTTTCTTTCAAATTTGGGAAAACCAATGATGAAATCCCAAAAGACATAGAGTCTTAATTGTCTCCCCTTTATTTTATTGAGATATCATGTATTCTATTGCAAATTTTTGAACATCACTCATTAACCCCTCTCAAACCAAATATTGCTTAATTCTACAATAAGTGTTCAAGAATCCAAAGTGCCCAGCTACAAGAGAAGCACATAGTTCTACCGAACATCATAAACTTAAGTATTGAATTCTTTCCTAGGTAAAATGTGTCTTACCATAAAACATTTCCTTTGCTTGCATATATGTCTAAAACATTTGAATCCTATTGGATATTCTTATTGAGAATCTTTGTATTTGTGTCCTCCCACTCTTTTCTTTCCTCATTTATCCAATATACTTGTAAAATGGAAATGGTGTAAAATAGTGACTCCATGGGTTCATCCCTACTTATTATAGGATCAACCGCAACATTCTCCTTACCTTATCTTATATATGATCTCAAAGTGATGCAGCAACTTCCGGACGTCATAAATTTTGACTCGGATGCAGGTTTTGGCTGAAATTTTATAGACAAATTCATGAGCTAGAGTTAATGGCAATTCCAACTCATGCAGCTTTGTTGGTGGCTGTTTCGACATCTTTTTGGGAGCCTGAAGTCTCATCTTGACCTTCAAAATTAGCTTTTTTCTTTTCTTTCCAGTTTTTTGAGTTTTGATTTTTGTAATAAATCTGAAATCGTATTTTTGATTTCGTGGATTAGTTGGCAATTCATCTTGCCTTAGTTGAGAGATTTTCTAGGGAAAAATTGAGATTCTTAGGATGAGTTTCAAAAGTTACCAAAAATGGAAAAAATCTATTTTTCCTAAAAATCTGCCAAATATGGTAATTTTCATAATTGTAACAAGTAGGAGTTTTCTTTCATTGTAGGGGAGAGTAGTTGGACACAGTTAATGAGAATTTTGAGTTCTATCATTCTGGCATTGTGTTGTTTTTTGTGAATGTATCGTCTTAAAATGGAAGCACTTCCATGTTAAGAGCATTTAGCCCTCCTTAGGGGACGTTTTTGACCTCTACCATATCATCCTCCTATTTCTGCATCATCTCCTTCTTTTGTGCCTATTCAGGACCTTGATTGGGCCTCTCCTGGCACCTCCTACCCCACCTGGCATATTTTCCAAGGGTTCTGGCCCCGTGGGTCAAGGTTGACCTTGACCTTGACCTAGGTCAGGGTCGACCTCGACCCTGACCAGGGTCCCCCTTTCAAAACTGGGAACTTGTCGGCTGTCGAGGGTCATCCAGAATTTAGTTTTCCCGCTTTCGGGTCGGCTGTTTCAGGTTCTGAAGCGTTGATTCCTAAATTATATTTAATATAGGTCCTTTTCTAGGGGCATGGGTCTAATTAGAATTTAATTATCCTATTTCAACCTCCTTAGAAGATTGTGCCCTAATTTCTATCTATCTACAATATTTTAAGGTTAGTGCATTTCTCCTATTTCTTTAATTACTGTCATATATCATTTCTACACATACAATTAATAGAATTTAAGATTCCCTTCTTGTTATTCTCTTTTCCAAATTTTTGATTCATTTGTGTATTAACCCTTCTTTTGGGTTGATCAACTTGGATCTTCCATTTGTGCATTTGGGAATAAAAGAGGAACATCTTATCTTCTCCCCAATCACAATTGCAATACACAATCAATTAAATTCAAGTAAATATGAAATAGGGTTAAGGAAATCGATATACTCTAAGCAAATCAAACAACAATTAACCCATAATCTCTTAAACCCCATTTTCATCCATTACACTTTGGTGACCCTCTATTTCATATCTTACAGTGAATTATAGTTTTTGAAGGTTTTGGGCTACATCACAAAGTCATATCTCTAGATCATTTTGACCATTTTTCAAATGGAAATCTCTATTTCAAAAAATATGTAAGACTCTCATAGTCTGTTTTTACCTTAAAGTGTTTTTGCATTAGATAAAGTCTCCATTGTTTAATTTCAAGCAAGATAGCCAACATTTCCTTCTCAAAAATTTCTTCAATGAATTCTGACCTTTAATTTGATGGATCTCAAATGATATGGGTCTTCTTTCTTGCATGAAAACTAATCATATCCCATATCCTAAAATGTCAAATTCCACAATGAATTTTTTAGAAATATGTAGAGTAGTTGAACTGGAGTTTTGCACATGACTTCCTTAAGCTGCTCAAATGATCTTGCATCAACCACATTCCACTTGAAGGAATCTTGCACCATCAAAATCATGAGAGGTGATCTATCACAATATTTTTAGCATCATCTCCTATAATATAATTTTAAATACTTCTATCATCTATGCATCATTAGTGTTTCAAGGACTACAATGAATCAATGCTTCACGTTACATCTTAGGCCTTGAGATCGTAGATCATACCAATGAATTCTACCAAAAAGTATAACATTCTCTCCAAAGACATCATTAATAGTCCCAAAATCATTAGTTAAAGGTCAGTAGCAACAATTGACCACACCATATTCTCAAATAATGCTTTCAATAACCATTAAACAATACCCTTTGAACAAGTTGTTACCTTCATGTCTTTAATCACATCTTCATGAATCTTCCATTTCTTGTCGTCATTTCAAATCCTTGGCCCTATTTCCTGATCACAAAACAATTATATATCTCTGTATACCAAATAGTGAACTGTCCCTATCCACACTATCAGAAATCCATTAATTTTGATCACAAAACAATATCATCCATATACTACCATACACAAGAGTACTTTAGACTATTTACACCATACCATGATCACATACTCTATTCAATGGGTTGGAATCCATAAATCGTGTCAATTATCTACCACAAGAAAATAGACCCCCTCTATTACTACAACCTTTAATCAGGAAATACATTTATGGCACCATAGTCATCAAAAATAATAAGATACTTTTATGGTTATATTGTTCAGAAACAAATTTTTGATACACCTACTTTATCTATATCCAACATAAGTTATCACCAACTTCGAATTAGAAACAATCCTCTACTTTGTTAAGGTTCTATGCTAGAAAGTAGCTTTGAATAATTTTGAGTTATATGTTTGTTGGCTTTATTTACTCATTATATCTATCTTCCTAAACTTTATCAATCTTACTATAAGAAACCTTGTTTGTTTTGGCATTAAACCTTCTTGCAAATTATTATTCTAGCTCATTGACATTTTTTCTAGCACTATGTATACAAGTTATTAATAGAATAATTTATTTTTTTTGTGAATTGTATAGTGGACTCTCCTATCCATATATGGTTGTCCTCCACCTTCCATGAAAGTGACTACACTATTTATATTTCCTTCTATAGGGGATTAGAATTATTTATAGGAAATGAATGAACATAGACATTTTAGAATCTAAATTTTATGTCACATCCCCTTCTCTCTTTAAAATATGTTTTCTTTTTTCTAGGTAAAGTGAGAGGGTTGTCGAGGCCTTGTTGGCAGCCTCTTTGTCTTGAGATAAAGGTATTTTTCTGATCCATTCTCTTCTTATAATTATTTAGGCCTAATGTCTTCTTTTCTTTGGAATTAAAGAGAATGCATTGTAGCTTTTAGTGCAGTGTATATGCATCTTCCATGTCTTCCCTGAAGTAGCCAGCAATTAGATTAGTAGCTATAATAGCTAAGGGTGTTCCAGAAGGAGATGCTAAGAAATTAATTACTTATGTATGAGATAATAATATGGTATGAGGAATTTGTCTGTACTGTGATATTCTAAATGTTGAATTAACTACTAAAATTTACTTATGTTTCATGGATTGTATTGTGATATTTTTAAATGTGGAAATAACTAGTAAAATGTACTTATGTTTCATGGGACCATTTCACTGATAGTGTCTTAGGTCATGTTAGTTGTTTTTCTTGATGATCCCTTGTATACCTACAGCTCAAGTATATTCCTCTATAGGCTCAAGCACGGATTCAACAAGGAGAAGAAATAATGTTTAACAAGGTCCTAAAAGCTTATGCACTTTGAGATCCACAAACTCAGGTGGGCACTACCTATGTTATTCCTTCAATATTCAATAACCTCACAAAAAGGAAGGTATAATGGATGTATTATAAAACATGAAAATGTTAACAGATTTTATAAAGTTTGATGAGAACCAAAATTCTAACATACCAGAATAGTGCCCTATCCAGTGGGTATGGAGTCACTCTAAATCAAAAAATGCTTAACAACAACATACATCAAATGTAAAACCTGCAAATGATCTTTGAACTTGACTATGCCTTACATACTCAATTCACACTTCTTTGAAGCAGATGTAACTACCCAATTCATTACAGTTCTTTACTCACTGACACACTTCATATGTTTATGACTGACCTTATCTTGTGAATTCAAGAAACTCAGTGCTTGGTTGTCTGAAAAGACTACAAACTCCTTTAGAAGCAAGTAGTGCCTCAACTTCCTCAGTGCTTGGACTAGAGAATACATCTCCAGGTCATAAGAGTACTTCTTCTTGGCTTCACTTAGATTCTTAGAGTGGAAATCCACTGGTCTTCCCTCATGGCTCAAGGAAACACCAATAGCCACATTTCTAGCATCACATTCCACTCTGAACAACTTCTCAAAGCTTGGAAAAATCAAGATTGGTTGAGTAGAAATCTTCTTCTTCAACAACTCAAATCCATGGTTAGCTTGCTCATTCCACACAAACTTAGCCTTCATCCCACCTTTAATAATATCTAACATAGGAGCACAAATTGCACTAAATTTCTTTATGAACTTCCTATAATATTGAGCTAAGCCATGAAAACTTCTTACCTCTGTTGTTGTTCTTGGAGTAGGCCAATTGAGAATGGCTTCCACTTTAATTGGATCCATCTTTAGATTGCCTTGGGACAATACAAACCCAAGATACACTAGCTCCTACTTCATGAATTCACACTTTTCCAAATTTATCATCAACTTCTCCTCATGTGCCTTCTTCAAAACTATTTGCAGATGTCTGAGGTGTTATTATTTTTTCTTTCTATAGATGAGTATATCATCTAGATACACTGCCATAAATTTTCCTATTTAGTCTTTAAGGACTCCATTCATGAGCCTCATGAATGTCGATGGGGCATTGGATAGCCCAAATGGCATCACAAGCCATTCATACAATCATTTTGTGGTCTTGGAGGGTGTTTTCCATTCATCCCCTTCATTGACTTTGATTTTTTGGTATCCACTCTTTAAGTCAATCTTTGAGAAAAATTTGGCTTCTCCTAGCTAGTCCATTAGGTCTTATATCCTAGGGATAGGGAACCTATATCTAATGGTAATCTGATTTATTTCTCTAGAGTTAGTACATAGCCTCCAATTTCCTCCCTTTTTGGGTGCTAAGACAATCGGTACGACACAAGGACTAATGCTTTTCCTAATGAGACCTTGGCTTAGGAGTTCTTGGATTTGCTTAGCTATTTCCTCATTTTGTTGAGGAATCATTTTATAGGCTGCCTTATTAGGAAGGGAAGCTCCTGGGATAAATTCTATTTGATGACTTATAGTTCTCTTAGGGGGTAGGGATGATGTTTTTCCATCACTCACAATTCCTTCATACTTATGCAACATCTCCTGCATTTCCTTAGGCAATTCTATCTTCTTGACTGCTTTGTCTGCACTTTCTTCTTTTGGCTTCAATACAAGTGCAAAACCAACTCCCTCTCCTTCTTCTAAGGCTTCTAATAAATATTTATCACTGACCCTAAGAACTTTGGGGCCTATAGACTTCATCACACCATCCTCTAACAATGGTTGTATTTTGAAAGTCACATTTTCCTTCTTGAAATAATAAGAGTTCTTTGCTCCATCATGCATGGTCTGTTGGTCAAATTTACATGGCCTACTAAGGAGTATGTGACATGCATCTATAGGTAAGATGTCACACAACACCTTGTCCTTTATCTTCCAATTGAAAACTCCACCCAAGCTTTTTCATTGACAAGGACATGTTGACCTTTGTTCAAAAAAGTGACTTTGTATGGGTTGGTGTGGTGTATTCTCTTCATCTTCAATTTTATGACTGCTTCTTCTGACACTATATTGTCAATAGACCCTATGTCTATGATGACTCTGCAAAATTTTCCCATCATTTTTCATTTCACTCTAAACAGTGATCTCCTTTGGCTAGGTTCCTCTTTCACTGGCTCCTTAATCAATGTCCTCCTCATCGTTAATTTCTCACCTTCCTCTGACTCTAAGGGTATCTCAAGGTGTTTTCTTCCACCACTAGTCTCCTCTTGAACATATTTTACCCTTTTGTCACTTCCTTGGGAAGTAGTGCCTTCTCTAGCCATTTGTATGAAGGGTGTCCCATCTGGTTGCAGTGGTAATATTTCATGTTTGCAAAATAGTTACCTCTTCCTTGGCTATTGTTCCTTCCTCTATTGTTAGAGTTCCTTCCTCTATTTGAATTAACTTTGTTGGAGCTTCCTTCTTGTTTCTCAGTAAGCTTGGTCTCTCCTTGACTCTTTGTTTTAGAACTTCTTCCACCATATCCACCTCTTTTTCCTATATTGTCTCTTACTTTTCCTCTACCTCTGGTGGTGCAAGAATCTTGTTTCTTTCTTAGCTTCTCTTCTACCTTTATTTCAATTTGGTGGGATTTTTGAATAGTGTCAAGAGTCAAGAGACTCATTTCATCTTGTATAGTCCACTTGAGAACATTAAGGTATCTATCTACCTTCACCTTCTCATCTTCTGCAACTCAAGATCTCATGCATAATCTCTGAAATTCTTCAGTATAGGAGTTTACATCTAAGTCCTTATGTCTTATACTTTGTCTTCTTTTATGAAATTGGATCTCATAATCCTCAGGAACATAAGCATCTCTATTTTTTGCAACCATAGCCTTCCATGTAGCAATGAGCTTCTTTCCTTCCTTCTCTCTCTCATCTTGGATAAACTTCCACCAAGTGAGTGCAGTCCCTCTAAGTCTGGCTTTAACAACTTTCATCTTTGGAGCTTCGGTTATGCCATCACATTCAAAGTGATTCTCTAGTCCTTATATCCAATCTAGGACTATCTCTAGTTCCATCTTTCCACTAAAGATTGGAACTCCTTCTAGTGCTTTACCACTCAAAGCCTTTAATGCCTTTAAGAATGGTTCTTTAGTAAGTACAGGGTCAACTTCAGGTACTTCATCATCTATGTCAATCTCTTTTCCTTTCCCTTCAACCTTATCCTTCACTTCTATAGTCTTTACTTCCACTTGGTCCACTTTGTGTTCCACTTGTGCCAATCTTTCTCTGAGCAATCTATTCTCTTCTTCTTTCTCATATACCTTCTTTGAAAACTCTACATTTTGTCACTATTTTGGACTCTCCTAATGATTATGCTAGTTGGAACATTCACCACAATCCTAATCAAACTTTCTCTGATACCAATCTGATAGAATTACTCCAAGTGTGCTTGCACAAAAACTATATAGGAATCTTATTTTCCTAGTCTTCTCAAGATCCTAAACTCTCTTCTAGTACCTCCCAATTCTTTTCTCCACTATCCTAAGACTTTATTAACTCAACACAATGATTTGGTCTCCTTGTGCTTCACCTTGAGGGACAACTACCAACAAGTGTACTTAAACTCTTCTACTCTTCCTTGGACAACTCCAAGTGCATTTTCATCCTTTCAACTCCACAAGTGTTTGAAAGTACATTTCTCATGTTTAAAAACTTCCTAGACTCCACATGATCCCATTTATGATAAGGTATCACAACTGTTCCAATCGATCTTCCAATTCACCTTCAAATTTGGCTTTTAGGCCTAGTCCTTCTACTAGCCCTAACTGATAGATTTTTCCCAATTTTTATAAAATAACCTCAAACAAACCCAAAAAAAAAGTGGATATCCTGATACCCTTTTCCAAGACTCAAAGGATTTTTTAGGTTTTACGGCCCTAAGGTGTCTGTACAATGGATTCCTAGAATTCAGGACAACTAGGGCTAATTGGGCTAAAATAGTGCAGTTAGATGACTTATGCATGAAAATGTATCAAACTAGATTGGTGAAGTCCTATCCTTCCTAGGAGGTGTCTGTATATCCCCTAGGTTTTCAAAACCATTCTTTGTTTCCCACAACTCACAATATCCCTGCAATCAAACACAATTTAACACTAGCAATCTCCTAGCCGAGTACTCTAGTCTCACCTAGGGCTTGCCAAGAAAATTAGAAAAAACATCTTTTCTGACTCTCTCCTTCTATATAAATTATATACAAAGGATCTCCTTCCATATTTCCCCATTCCATGATGAAATTAATGGTGGAGAATTATGGAGGAGCCATTTTACTCAAAACCACTTTGACAACTCCAGCAACTAGTCTACTTACAAAATAATTTACAACTCTACTCTAATGAACACACAGAAACTTGCACAATGAACAAAAGTTACTTTAAACTAACTGTACTATCCAAATTCTTCACTAACTCATGCTATTCAATCCATTTCACAATGCTAAAACACAAAACCAGTAAACTATGTATACAACCAGAAAATAGAGAACTTCTACTATTCAAAAACTTTCATTACATCACCCACACCTCGGAAAATAAGCCTAATGTTATCTAAATAAGCCTCCTCAATATTTTTAGGCCACTACCATTAACTAAATTTTCCACTCCATGAAAGGAATCAAACTTGACAATGTTGTCGGACAACATTGCAAAGTTGCAAAAGTTGTCAAGCAACTTTTTAGCAACTTTTACATCTTTTGTTAAAACTTAGTTTTATGACCTCCAATAATCATGGCATGATGTAAAGAAATCATAAATTCCTTTTAGGGAAAAATTAAATCCATTCCAATCCTTCTATTCTTTTTTACCACTAATTCCCAATTTAGACTAAAAAGCACTAAAACACTCAAAACCTTAACCAACTAGTTGGACTGATCCTAGACTAATCCAACTAGGTACAAACAAGCTAGACCTTCTAAGGTCAAAAATAAAACTATTGACTTGGCTAGGGTCAATAAAAGCCACTACAAAAATTTAGGGACTTGATTTAGCCTAGGTGCTCCTGCACCATAAGTACCACATTAAAGATATGAATCAGCCTCTTATCAATGAGTTGTTGGAGTTATGGAATGATTTCACTATGTATGACGTCTCTAGACCAATAAGACAAAGATAATTTCATTACATGCAACTCTTGTGTAGAAAATATATGATGCCCTAGGGCTAACACATTTTTGTGGTATGTTATAGTGTTCAAGTTGCGCATGATAATTATAATTATAAAATTAACATATTTATTTCAATTATACACTATCTTGTAGGTCTTCAAACAAAGGGAAAATTTTCATGTCCGATCTGTGGTCCAAAGATAAAATATCGTCATTCAAAAAACTTAGTAAAGTAGGTGTTTGATGAGTATAGGCACTTTCTCCACAGAAATCATAAGTATATAAATACTGAAAAAACATATTTTCAATGGAAAAGAAGAGACTACATTAAAGCCACGAAGAATGACACCTCACCAATGGAAGTTGGAATATAATAGAATTAATCATCAAGGTAATGTCATTCCATCTAATGGTTTATGTTCGGAATTTATATTTTTCTATTGTATTTTATTTAATGATGATGTAATTGATGATCGTGAAGGTCATCAAGGCATTAATGACCACCTTCAAAAGGGACTAAAAAGTTATCCCAGACAATTTAGTAGGTTTCCCTACTACGAACAACTACAAATTGTGCATTTGTTTGATACTATGCATATTGAAAAGAATACAATAGAGACATTATAGAAAATATTGGATGGAAGGCGTGACAAAGAAAAAATTATCAAAATTTGTAGTGACATTCATGAATCCAATCATGTAATGAAAAATTTCATTCAATCAAATAGAAAGGGAGACCAAATTAATATAAGTGTCATTCCTTGGTTATTTACGGACCAACAAAGCAATGTTATAAAATAAGTCATACAAAAAATTGATTTCCCACAGGATTTGCTGCGAACATAAACAAATCTAATATCAAAGAAGAGTGAATTTGGGTCAAGGATGAAAACACATGATTGGCATACCTTCATTAAGGTAATTAATGTTCTTTTGTATTACTATATATTTGTAAATTGCATGTACTTTTCATTGTATTATGTTATAAAATGATGAAAAGATCATTTTATAATTGTTGTAGTAGTTCTACCTCTATCTCTCCTAGACCACTCCAACAATAATGTCAAGAAATTCATATATGTTCTTGTAAAATAAATGAGGTGAGTAGTGATATTAGTTCAATTTTTTCATAGATATTATATTTGTGATTTGTTTTACTTGTTATGTAATATATTGTATATTATTTTGTAAAGTATCATTTATATATTTTTTCATCTTGGATCTTTTGTAGGTGGTTTTCATATAAAGAAATCCATAAAGAAGATATAAAATATTGGAAGAGAAAAATTTCTCATCTAATATGTGAAATGCAAAAGTGTCTACCTTCAAATTTTTTCAATGCACAAGAACACTACCTCATACACTAAGTTGAGGAGATTGAATTTTTTGAACTTATACACACTAGGTCAATGTAGATAGCTGAGAGGCACTTGAAATGTTTGAAGGGTTTGGTTAAAAAAAGAGAACATCCTGAGGGTTCTATGGTGGATAGTTATATGGTATACCAGACT
>MU228471.1:1902032-1909532 GCA_018584345.1 Thuja plicata | reverse complement strand
TAAGTTATGCTCTTTGTTGTTCTTGACTAGACAGTCACATGGTGATGTCTGTCCCAGACATTCACTTGCACTGTACACCCACAGTCATCTCCTACTCTAAGACCAAAATAATATTAAATTACACTCTCATACCTTTCAAACACCACTAGAGTTTTAGATTTTTCCCATGGTGAGTTTGCAAGATATGAGTGAATCTTTGTGAAACCCTAGGTATGGGAGGGTTTCTTGACTATTATCACAAAACTAAGTGCAACTTTCTTGTTCCTTCACCAAATCACCTCAAAAAAATTGAAAATGAAATTTAATACATTACCCTTACTTCTCCAATATTTATTTATTCAAGAGGCCACCGTACAGAACAAAAACACAAAATTTACAAGAAAACAACTAAATTTCTTAGTGCTTCATTACCAAAACTTTTCCAAATCAACCAACAACTCCTGGATTCAAGTTTTTTGTCCTTTTAAATGTTTCCCAATGGTTCATAATTGGATTTTAAAGGTTATGGTTGTTGGCCTTCCAAATTCCACAATTTTGCAACATTGTTGAAAAGTGGCATTATGCAACATTGACAACTTTTGCAAGATTTGCAATTTTTACAAAATATTGGAAATCCCATAACATGGGCTTGACCTTTCAACCCAAATAAAAATAAAAAAACCTAAGGAATAATATAAAATATCCTAGGACCCTCATGGAACCCTAGTGCTCATATGTCCAGTGTGACTTATAAGTCACCTACCCAAGACATTGGGTTACAAAATGGGGTGTCTTATTAGAATTTGAAATCAAACAACATGAAATCATTCCCTACTCTAAACATTTAGATTTTGGATCTAAAGATCCCTTTTTTCCTCCATTTCCTTCTTGGTAGATTCCCCTACATCATAAATCCTCATACCCCTTTCAAATAATGATTCCACTCCTTGACTCCTTGCACCCCTCTCTGATCATTGTGAAGATATGCTTTGCTAACAATTTAGACTCCCATCAATCTTGTTACTGACCACTATCCTATTCCCTTGGATATTGCACATTGATTAATTCTCTTAGTCATCGTACCCTTACCTGAACTTGGACTCCTATCCCTACTTCATACACTTCTATGCTTTTCCCATACAAGCTCAACTCACAATACTATGACCACAATCTGATGTAGAGCACAATGGGAACCCACACATGTCCATTTATTTAAGGACAAATCTCCCAATCTCCCAAGGAGATACAATTTCTCACATTATGCCAACCACATTAACTCACTATTCCAACGTCCACAATAGGATCAACTATCCACAAGATCCCTAACTTGTCCACAACTCTTTCCACCAATGTTGTTCCACAATCCTCTGATCACATAACTTCATTGATTGATTACCTGTATCCTTTATGACTTCTCACTCACACTCTATGAAAAAAATATCCAATATTCCCTCTATAACTGAACCTAAGATCATTTTCATTTCTATGATCTCACGAACCCCTAACACTTTACCATAGGCTTCCAACAGAACACAACAAGTCAGTCTTAAGTAACTATCATATTCCACTAAACTAGGACTATAATCCTCAAACAAGCCCTTAACCTTGCAACTAGGCTCTTTTTTTCTCACATAAAATACTCCTAGGATTTTCTGACACATCCCACACTACATTCTTTATTGACAACAATACTTTAAATCGATACATGACAAAACACCTTATCCTCTCCTAATATGACTGTCACAACCCACCTCTACAACTAACTTAAAAAAACCTCACCTTGGACTCTCCAACTCTTTCCTAATTGTAAACATCTTGTAGACCCTTCCCTCTTCTTTCTCCATAACCTTCATAACGTTTATATTCTTCATCCATTTCCTCTTTGGTAGAAAAATCCCATTATGTTTCCATTGTCACTGTACCCCTGCCTCTATGACTGTTATAGTCAATGTCCCTCAGCTAGATCCATGTACTTCCTATTACATGGATCCCTGCATCATTGAGGAATGATAAAGTACATGTTGTCCCATTTCATTGCAAAGTTAGGGATGTTATTTCACATTTGAAAAAGAAGAAACTACATTTTTACAGTGACCGGTTACCCTAAATGAGTGATGCAGGAGCATCCTAGGGTAGTTGGAAATCTTGTGTCACCAAAAAAATATTTTGGTTTGATTTCTATTTTAGTATTTAACTTGGTTGGATACCTAAGGTTCTCAGTCACTTTGGTGGTATTTCTCGGTTGGAAGATGTGTTTCTTCACTGTTGAACTCGGTGATGCTCGATGTTGTTGTCTTCAGTGATATCCTACTCAGGGTACACTTCTTGGTGGTGTCTTTATTAGTATCATATTACTCGGTGGTGTCTATTCGGTGGAGTTCTTCTTGGTTGTGTCTTTCACTGAGTGGTTTGGCTCTTAGTGTGCTTGTTTACCGACTAGTTGTTGGTGTTCACCGACTTGTGTTTATGGATTGGGCAGACATTGGAGATTGCATCCATGATTTGAGGGGGTCATTGGGGTCATGTTGATTTCTAAGGTATGTGGATTTATGGAATTGGATCTTTTGTGGACCTAAACTTGGGTTAATATGTTCTCCTATGTATTTTTTTATTATTTGCAGATGACTGGTGCATTTAATGCCTATTCATTGTAGAGTGTATGTTCGACTGGGTCATTTAATTATTGTTTACAAGAAGAATTATGGCAAGTTTGTATAAAAGAGAGTCTAGGTTGATGTTTAAGAGAGAAAAATGATGGGAAGAGAGATAGAGGATAGTAGAGTAAGATAATAAGCTGAAATATTGTAACTTATTGTAGATAGTTGTAAGTGGGTAGACAGAGATTGTAGATTGCTTGGTGGCTTGCGAGCACAAGTTCAGATCTGGTTTCTTCCACTTAGCTATAGGGTAGATGGATAAGGTTGGATCCTATGAGGTATTTTTTAATCTTTTGATGTAATTGGCCCTAATCGGGAAGGCCTTACAACCCGGCATGCTGCAAGTAATTTGAATTTTGAGATAATATAAGTTGATATTAATATATCTTGTGTTGTGTTGTTTCTACTGTGTGGTTCTTGTTGTTGGCTGCAAGTTTGGAAAATCCTTTATTGGATCCTCTGAGATTGACTACATCAAGTGGTATCAGAGCTGGTTTGTTTCTTGTGGAGCTTAGGGTTTTAAAAGATCTAGAGAGATGCCTCCGAGAAGATTGAACACTAGGGCGATTGCAGATCTTTCTGAGGAGGTGGAAGTGAGGATAAAAGAAAGATTCAGATCTGAGATGATGGAAATGAAGAATGAAATAATAGAAGGTATTAAAAATTTGGATTGCAGAGAGGTCCGAGAATGGATGATGGTTATGAAGAAGTCGCTAAAGACTTTGAAGCTACTGGATATAGTGGAGATGACAGAGTCGATCAAATAGATATATCTAGAGGAGACATATATGATTGGTTGCATAGATCTAGAGCTAGGTTGAGTACAAGCTACCGAATGGAGGTTTCCAATTTTTTAGGTACATTGAAACTCGAGGATCTGATTGATTGGATCGGTGAGTTAGAAGACTACTTTGAGCTGGAAGACATTGAAGATCCACTTAGAGTGAGGTTGGTACAGACTAAGTTGAAGGGGCATGCTGCTTTATGGTGGAAAGAGTTGTAGAGGGATAGAGAAGACAAAGGTGAGATGAAGATCAACCGGTGGAGGTTGATGGTAGAAAAGTTGAAGGCTAATTTCATTCATGTTGACTATGAATTTGAATTGTTTAAGAAGTTGCAAAATCTGAAATAGAAGGAGATGACTATGGAATATTATACCAAGGAGTTCTACAAGTTGACTATTCAGTCTGGACATAGAGAAATTTCTAAATAAAAGGTGGTGATATATGTTAATGGTTTCAAATTCAATATCCAAGATGAGATTGGTATCTTGAAGATTGACTCGGTAGAAGATGCTTATCAATATGCATTAAAGGCAGAAGATTGAAAAGAAGACATTATGGTAATTCCCAAGGGAAGGAGGAGAAAGAGCAGTCGGCAAAGGATAAACTGAGAATTTAGGATGAACCAAAACCTATTGAATCGAGGAGAAGAATAGGTAGAGGTGTATTCAGAGTCACTTGTTACAACTGTGGAGAAGAAGGACATCGGTCATTTGAATGTCCCTATGCAGATAATAGAGTCAGTAGTCACCAAAATGTTGTGGTGAATGAAGTTACTGAGAATGAACCTGAGGTAGAGGATGTGACTCTCTTGCTTAGGAGAACTTTTCTGCCCTCAAAGAAAGATTATTCTTGTCAGAGGAAGAACTTTTTTAGGACCATGTGCAAATCTGGTGGTAAATATTGTAAGGTGATTTTTGATGGAGGATGTATTGACAACCTAGTTGGTGAAGAGATGGTTCAGAAAATTGGTTTTAAAAGGTTGAGGCATCCTTTCGCTTATCAGATAAGTTGGTTACAAGTTTCTCATGTAGTAGAAGTGAAATAGAAGTGCATGGTGAGTTTTCACATTGGTACTTATAGAGATGAAGTATTATGCGACATTGTGGAGATGAGTTCTTGTCATGTTTTACTTGGTAGACCTTAGCAGTATGATAGAGAGGTTATTCATGACTGTAAAAGAAATTCCTTTACTATACTGAAGGATGGGAAGAAGTCTATTTTGATTCCCTTGAAAGATGTAGTACTCAAGATGAGGAACTTGAGAATTGGTAGCAGATATCAAATGGTTGCAGTAGTTGGTGCAGACATGAGTGTGCAGAGATATAAAGATAAATCAACAAATGCTTGTGGTAAAAGGAAACATGAGAATAACTAAGGGAAGAGTGTGTCAATTGAGGACTTAGAAGACATGTATATCAAGAACCAGTTTGGGATCTATGTGCTAAATCCCAACAGATGTTCATCCAGCTACTGAGAACATCCTTTCACACATGGTGTGTATGATGCAGGAGGATTCTAGAGTAGTTGGCAATCACGTGTCACCAAAAAAATGTTTTGGTTTGATTTCTATTTTAGTAGTTAACTTGGTTGGAGACTTGAGGTTCTCAGTCACTTTGGTGGCAGTTCTTGGTTGGAAGATGTATTTCTTTACTGTTGGACTTGGTGACTAGACTCGGTGGTGCTCAGTGTTGTTGTTTTTGGTGATATCCTACCTGGGGTAGACTGCTCGGTGGTAGTTTCTCGGTGGTGTCTTTCTCAGTAGCATATTAATTAATGGTGTCTGTTTGGTGGATTTTTGCTTGGTTGTGTCTTTCAATGAGTGGTCTGGCTCTCAGTGTGCTTTTTTACTGAGTGGTTGTTGGGGTTCACCAACTTGTGTTTATGGATTGGGTGAACATTGGAGATTACATCCATGATTTGAGGAGGTCATTGGGATTGTGCTGAGTTTTGAGGCATGCAGATTTGTGGCATTGGATATTATGTGGACCTAAATCTAGGTTGATGTATTCTCCTATGTATTTTTTTATTATTTGCAGTCGACTAGTGCATTTAATATCTATTCATTGTAGAGTGTATGGCCGACTGGGTCATTTAATTATTATTTACAAGCTAACTTGTGGAAAGTGTGTATAAAAGAGAGTCTAGGTTGATGTTTAAGAGAAAAATAATATTGAGAAGATAGATAGAGGATAGCAGATCAAGCTAATAAGTTGAAATATTGCAAGTTGCTACAGATAGTTGTAAGCGGGTAGACAGAGATTGCATATTTCTTGGTGGCTTGCAAGCACAAGTTCAGATCTAGTTTCTTCCACTTATCTATAGGGTAGATGGATAAGGTTGGATCCTACGATATCTTGTTGAACCTACTCATGTAATTCGCCCTAAGTGGGAAGGCCTTAAAGCCTGACATGTTGCGTGTAATTGGAGTTCTAAGATAATATAAGTTGATATTGATATATCTTGTGTTGTGTTGTTTTTGTTGTGTGGCTCTTATTGTTGGTTGCAAGTTGGGACAATCCTTTATTGGATCCTCTGAGCTTGAATGCATCAATGAGGAGTAGGATAGTTCAAATTAAAATTAAGATATATTTGTCAAAAAAAATCAAATGGAGCACTATAAAAATGAAAAGAGACTTGATTAAATATAAAAACTACATGTTCAATTAAGGATATCTTAAAACATTAGTATTTAGACTCTAGAAAGTATGATCCAAGAGGACTGTAAAAGTGAACAGAGAAAGGAATGTTCAAGAAAATAAATTTTATTCATCAAAATATTCAATACATCAACCCCACCCTTATTCTAGCTTCCATACACATATTTAAACTTCTCTGATACTATTAGAACTGACACAACTCCTTGAACTACCAACCAACCACACAGGTAACTATTGTGTTAGGGGGTTAAGAGTCACCTTTATTTGAACTTTGCAAGTTCATGTGTCTACAATGGTCAAAGCTTCGCTCTGTTCACTTTCCTACCTTGTTGGTTCCTCCAAAGCCTTTATATTTGAGTCTGTCAAATCTAAGCCTTTGGCGTCGTCGGGTTCAATTCTGGTCTTTTATAAGCCAGTCACTTAAGCCTTCGATTCATTTGAACCTCTTTGAACCTCTTTGAACTCCGGTTTGAAGTAGTTCAAAGTAGTTCAATAACGGTCTAAGTCTTTTATCGCTAACGATATGGTCCTGCAGGAAAGCACGCAACATTTTTCTCATGTGAGGTGTTGAACCTCTTTGAACCCCTTCAAACTCAGGTTCAAAGCATTTCAAAGTAGTTTAGAAAGGAATGCAGGTGGGATTCTTAATGACGCGATGCTTGACAAGACGTGCTGATTGATGTGGCATGATTCTATTTGTTGGGTCAGTACACGGAAACCAAGGAAATCACTTGCACGGGTGGAAAATATTTGATTTGAGGGTAAATAATTATGATTGGAAAAGGTGGTAGGTCCCGAAGCTACATTTTGATTTGAAAGCATTCATTTTTAGCGTCACTTGGCATTGAAGGCCCGATTAATGCTCGCATAAAGCTGTATATACCGCACTTCAAACTGTAAATAAAAAGAAACTTTGTAAGTCATTTTTCCTTATTATGCATTTGCGGACTCTCGGCGCTAGAAAGGTGGTCTGGTCGAGTTCAAATCTTACAAGTAGCTTTTTCAAGCTCTGCCCCTCATTTCTGGTTGTTGCTTAAAATTCAATATTTTGAGCAGTGAGCTGGTAGAGTCTTCATCTTCTTATGCAAATATGAAGTCTGTTATGCACTTCTTTGGAAACGTAAAGAATCTAGAATGTAGGGCTCCAGTCATAACAGACACGGATTTGTTAAGGGTTTCGGTTGATGCCATAACTTCAAAACTCTCTTTTCATGTTGATGAAGAGTCTGTTGTAGAAATTTTAGTCAGTGGTCTACTTGAAGCAGCCACATTCCCACCTTCCGCCGTCTGTCCAAAGTTAGTACAGGAATGTATTAACAGATATGATGTTAAATTGAAGAGTATTTTAAATGTGGATGGTCAAACCCTAATACCGGTAAACCGTGGAACCATTGCAGCAGTTTTCAAAATACCTGATGAGGG
>MU228471.1:1860438-1872544 GCA_018584345.1 Thuja plicata | reverse complement strand
GGACCGGTACCCCAAATTTTCACTCTTCTGAAGTGAGCCCTGTTAGGAGCCAACCCTGTTAAAGGTTACAAACACACTATTAGGTGTGACCTTGTTAGAGGATTTTATACATAGAGGTTGTCACTTAATATCTGGCATCTATTTTCTACCATCCTTGAATCAGCCTCCTTCTTAGACTGTCAATAGGCTTAAGGCAAATCTTGCTACCATCCTTGAATCAGCCTTCTTCTTAAACTGCCAAAAGGATTTATGCAATTTCAATGCTACTTTCATGAATCAACCTTTTTGGCACTCCTTGGGATGTACCTCAATATATAGAAGACTGTTAAGTCCTACTCTGTTAAGAGACTTGATGCTTCAATGGTTAAACTGAAACACTATGACCTATTTCTAATGCAACTTCAATTGCAGATTTTCAGATCTATTTAAGTACATTACCTCTTTGATCAATGTATTAATTCAATTCTCTATGCTCCACACTTTCTGCTCTGTGATGTTGTGCTTCACTGTTCATCGGTGTCTGCAGAATTCTTTAGCTCTTCTTCAACTTGATTGATCAGGACTAAATGAATTTCTTCTTCATCAGTTTCTCTTCAGCATCCTCTTTCTATTCACTCCCCTTCCCATGTATGTGATTGCGGAAATGAAATATGCTTGTCTCTTATATAGACATGATATTCACTGTTTCTTGATTCTTGATTCTTGGCATGAAAAACAATCCAGCCAATTTCATTTAAAGCTTTAACTCCTAATTTATCTCGTAGTTATCTTCTTGACAAATGTACAAATCTTCTTTAAATCAATTACTTAACTCTGGTTGAATAAAACAAATAAAAAAACTAGTTAAGTCTATCCTTTAGCTCTGCCAGCTAGATATTTTGTCATTTTCTGAACTCTCTATTTTGTTGGTCAACTCTACAGTTAGTCGTCGGTGACAACTACCAGTTCCGTTGGTGTGACTCCAGTCATCTTTGGGATCTCCGTTCGTCGAGCATCTTGTGATTTTACTCGTCGGGTATCACTATGATTTTCCTTCGTCGGGAAACATTGTCTTCTACTCCTCGGGTATCACTATGATTTTTTCTTTGCCTTTACCGATGGTGTGCACTCTATTGGTGTTGTCTGTCACTTAGTGAATACTTAACTTTTATGCATTACTAAAAGCATAATCTTTGTTCCATTGATTCTCTGAAGTCTTTGGCATTATGTACATGACCGTATAGATGATATCAATTTGACATCAATGACAATACAAACCATTAACTAATTTAATGCCTTGCATTATCTTCAACTTAACATTATCAAACATTCAAGTAGTTACATGTCATCAATAGATACAAGAATTGATTGGGAAAACATGAGATTCTTGTGCATTTTTCAGACAAGTAAATAAGCTAAATGAAAATTATTTCAAATTGAATACTTTACCAATAACCTACTTGATGTTAAGTTCCAACATAAAGTGACTATATTTTTTTTAAATAAGAAAGCAATGATAACAATGCACATGACATTGGAATGTAGCATGTTAATTGTGGAACACAAACTACACATGATGAAGGTCTGGATGTGCATCCCAGTAGTGGAAGTACTCATTTTCTATTCAATTTTTTATGTAATTATTAATATAATTAAACATCTTAAAATGAAATTGGTGTATTAATTAATGTAACCTTTTTTGTTAATATGTTAGAGCATGTAGTTGATTGTGACCAAGTGGAGCACGATCAGGTTAGACAACATCAAGAACATGATATTCCCCCATCAGGTAAAGAGGACCATTGTTATTCTTTTAAACAAATTTAATTTCAATTGGTGTATTGATTAATGTAACCTTTCGTATTTCAACTCTAGAGGATCTAGAGGGTGTTCAGCATGTTGAGGATGAGGCTAGAAAAAATTATATTGAAGATGATGTAGCCCCAGCAGGTAAAGAGTGCCATGGTTATGTTCTTTAAATTAATGAAATACTTGTAATAATAATAAAAAAAGCTGAATTTAACTCATTTCTTTGTTATTGCAGAGGACCCCCCTTAGCATCAATATCCCCTTCCTTAGTATAGGACTCAGCATAAATTGAGATCACAAGCAGATGACAGAACAACAAAAGAGGGGCAAAACAATGAATAAAATGATGCTCCACTTACTATTTACATAGCTTCAAAAAAAAAAAATTAAAAATGATTGTAATCTACTTTATTTGATAATGACTGAATTTTATGTGTTAATGAATGTAATTATGTGCTAATTAATGTTCATGAATGACATGTCTTAACGAATATTGATGAATGTTGTGTGTTAATGAAAGTTAATTAATGTTATGTGTTAATGAATTTTATGTAATAATGAATGAATGTTATATTTTATTGATGGATGAAAGAATGAATTAATGTTAGATGTCAAAGGGGAATTAGAGTGTTGTTAGGGGGGAGGGGCCAAATGAGCTTCCACCTTCACGTGGTTGGCCCTGTTAAGTAGAGAATATTAAACTATTCTTGAAAAAAAGCGAAGCTCAAAAAGATGACACACTTTTCAATATTTAATTATGTTACACAATTAATCTTATTGAATAATGTATATTGAATCTTAATTCTAGGGTCCAACAGATCCAAAATGAACAACAACACCACAAGTTGCAGGATATAATGAACTCCCATATTGTCTTGTATGTACACTAACACTATGAGTTGCTTCTAGTATAAATTTGAAATGGAAAATGGTTTCATTTTTTATATGGTTTGTCTATTGAAGTTGTCTAATTGAGGTTTCTAATTTTGTTTGATATTTGTTTTACCCAAAATTGGTGTCATCTAGAACAACAATAAATGCATTCATTTTTTAACATAGTTTTACCCCAATACCCATTGTAGTAGCAACATCTTTGTTAGAACAGGGAGCACATAGGTAAAGCAACCATAAATCAGAAGATACACAGGAAAAACATGCGGCAAAAAAATGATGCAACTATAGTGAATCAATAATAGTTAAGATACCTCTGCCCATACACCATTAATCAACACACTAGCCCTTTAAAATAATAGGGACCTTCTCTCGAGATGCATAGACAAGCCACCTAAATTGTTTCACAAATATCCCCAAAATTTGGGGTCTTATGACCTACACATGATAACAAAATATAAACATAATGTTCTTAATGTTTGGTGGATGCCATGATTGTTTCCCCACATTTTCATTGTATTCTCTACCAAAACTAGCCTTTTGCATGGGGTTTGACATGTTCATGCTTGTTCACTGTAATGAACATTTTCTTTGATATTCAACCCTTTTCATAATATTGAGAAGAGGAAACCCTAATGAATTTGATGCCCTATTAAAGGAGTAGAGATGGAGGCATTACACTCTAGCTAGGAATCCATATGATTTTCTGTTTGAGAGCCACCATACCAATTCCAGTAATAGGTCATGGTTTTGGAGGACTAGAACCCCCATCAAGGAGGTAAATTCTCTGGGGCTTTCAATATAGGAACACTAGGAAATGTAAAATTTGGAGGTATGAGAAATATGATTTATGTTTAGTTTTCTTTGAGAAAAATCTAAAATTCTTGTCTCTCTGATTAAAACCATGTGATTACATATGACCACTTCCCAGTGGGGAGGAAATTTCATAGGACTTGCAACTAGATTATTGGAAGGTAAATGCGACCAAATTTGTTGATTTATGTGTGGTATTTTTGTAATGATAAAGCAAGCTGATTCAGAACTTATTTTATTTTTTACTTGAAATTTGTGCATTATTATCTTTCTCTTACAGATCAGTTGTATCTTACTGATATACAATTATTTGTATGAATGTGTAGGTGCAAGGAAATCTTCAGTTGTTTCTATCCAAGGTATTTCTCTTGGTAGTGGACTTGAGTTTGCAATGGTATGTGTTCATTATTTTTGTTGTTATTCATGTAGGATACTTACTAGAAGGGTTGAATATCCATCTAGGTTTGTACATTGGTGAGGTTCTTAAATTTGTTATTTTCTTTTATTTGTTGAAATACATCACAAAAAAGATAATTTATTCGGATATTTCATAAAATGATCTATAGTTGTTTGCATATTGTAGTGCAGGTCCTCCACTACTATGCATCATATTTGTCTTTATTTTTGAAGCATTTTTGTTAGGCACACTAACAATGTAAACGGAATTTTGTAGGCCTGAACTTGAGCTATAAGGTATCAAAAAGTGTCACATCTTAAAGTTCCTATTTAGATAGCGATTCAAAAAATTTGTTACTTATGTGGACATATTTACATCAAATTGTTTGTTATAAAATATAGAAGCAAGTTTTATCAGGCTATTTTTGCACATATGTTTTTCTATATCATGAACTCAAAAGGTCAACACATACTTTGATATTTCTGATTTATTGTGACCTAATATAATCTGACTTCATTAAATGTCTTATTAGCTTCAACTTACACTGATGTCTTAATATTTTTTGTAAAGTAAAATTGATGCTAATGTGTTAGAATAACCAAAAGTGAGGGTGAATCAATTAGACTCAGTTCCCTCAATAAATTATCCTACAGTCCCAAATTCCTCAGATGTATAGAAAAACAAATTCAATCATATAAAACTCAGATCGGTGAAAATATAAACTGTTATTTCAAAACTTACTGTTAAGTTATCTACCGAGTATCAGTAAATTAATACTGTGATTACCGATCTAGTTCAATAAAATAAACTGTAAAGTAAAATAACAATCCACAACATTCATACACATTGACACAGATTTTTAACTTGGAAACCGTGCTAAGGGAAAAACCACTTGGGACCGGTAACCCAAAATATTTTCACTCTTTTGAAGTGAGCTCGGTAAAGAGCCAACCCTGTTAAAGGTTACAATGCACACTGTTAAATGTGACCTTGTTAGAGGATTTAAAACTACCAGTTCTCTCTTGACCATGCATTCACTATGAGGTCAACAAGAAAACAATTAACATTATTTGAATTTTCTAACAAGGATTCACTATCCCACTCGGTTAAGAGATTTATCTTGTAACAATGGTTAAACTGATACATTTATGATCTAATTCAAATAAAACTCTCATTTAAAGCTATTCAGATCTATTCTAAGTACATAATACCTCTGATCAATTTGTTCACTTTAGTTTATCTCATACTTTGTTCTGCTCGGTAATCCTCTATTTTCTCGGTGATGTCTGCAGGATTGCACTTGGTTCTATCTTTAACCAGTTTGATCAGTCATGCATCAAATTTGCATGTATGCTTCAGCATCTGTGTGCATGTATTTTTTTTCACAAATGAATCTCTTGTCTCTTATATAGACATCATGTATCATTTAATTTTCATCCTTCAAATTTTGCCGCTGAAACTCCATCGTTCATTTTCCCGCTTGATCCTTCCTCGGTAGTTGTGTTAAAAACACGTTTCAATCTCTATTGTTTGATCTTCCTTGAATTTTAAAAACCGTTAGATCAAATAAATAAAAAATTTGTTACCTCAAAATCATCAATTTCCAGCTCAACATTTTAGTCGGCCTCAATTTTGAATTAATTGCTTAATCAATAGTTGTGTTGGCAATCCCTTGCTCAATTAACACTGGCACTTGGTATACACTGTGTTTTACTCGATTTACACTGCTACTTGGTGTATACAAAACTCTTCATTTTTCCAACCACATAAACATTATTTGTTCCAGATCTTCAATACATAACAAATTATTTCCACCATAATAACACTCAAATAAGTTGACATCAATGACAATACATTAACTGATAATGTTTATCATCACTTCTCCAACTTGGTTGAATATCAACAAATGACTTCAATCATATAAAAACTTATAGTTCATCAAGCTCTCCCTTTGGCATTGATGGCAAAAAAACATGAAATATGCAATATAAAATGTCATACAACAAATACCAAACTTTTGTTCTACAACTGCAACAATTCAAAAGCTCTCCTTGACTTGAATATAATCTGTCAGTAAAATATGCATTATGCAGACTCTCCCTATTGTTTTTTTCTATTCAGCTCTTCAATATATTTTTAGATTGGATATGTCTCTCCCTTTCTCTTTTCTCCCTTGGATGGATATTTATTTCATTGATTATTTCTCTCCCTTTGACAACAATGCCAAAAAGAAATGTGTAGCTCTTCAGTAGCTAAAATAAAATTTCTATGTTATTCAATGAAGTAAGTACCTTTCAGTGTACATATATCTCTGTGTTGGTCCATTTCAGCTTTGCATCAACATGATTGATATTCTGATTTCATGTAGGTTGATGAAACCTCCTAATCTTCTTAGTTACCAATAGATAAGGGATGGACCCCTAGTCTACCTCTCAAGAACTCAAATGTATCTTTCAGTAAGGGTTTTGTGAATATGTTTGCAAGTTTTTCTTTTGATTGTAAATATTCCAGTATTACTTATTTTTCTTGTACTTGTTTCCTCAAGTAGTGATGCTTTATAGATATGTGCTTTGTCTTTGCATGCATCACTGGATTCTTTGAAATATTTATAGCACTTGTGTTATCACAATAAATCATCACTATTTCGATGATCTCTTCATTCATTCTTTTCAATAATTGTTTTATCCATGCTATGTTAGAACAATTTGTAGCAACAACAACATGCTCTTCTTCTGCAATTGAGTGTGATATGCATCCTTGCTTCTTGCTAATCCAAGTAACTAGTCTTTCTCCAATATAGAATGCTCCACCAATAGTTCTCTTTCTGTTATTTATATTTCCATCCCAATCAACATTTGTATAGACTTTCAATTCAAATTTTCCTTCTCTTTTATACCAAAGTCCATAATCCTCAGTATTCTTCAAATATCTAAAAATTCTTTTTACAGTTGTCATATGTGATTCCCTAGGGTTAGCATGAAATCTTGCAACTATTACAACTGCATGTGCAATTTCAGGTCTTGTGTGTACAACATACATCTATTTACCAAACATAGATCTGTACAAGGTTTGATTTACCTCAGGTGTTTTGTCATCTTTTGTTAATTTGCATCCTATCACCATAGGTGTTCCGACGGGTTTTGATTCTTCCATTCTGAATGTCTTTAGTACTTCCTTGATGTATTTTGATTGAGTAATGTATATTCCTTCATGTTGTAAAATTTGCAATCCTAAAAAAATTGATCTGACCAAACATCGACATCTCAAATTCTTTCCTCATTTCATCAACAAATGAAGTACATAAGTTATCATTACCTCCAAATATGATATCATCAACAAATATTTCAGCAATAAGTGTTTTATCATCATTTTCTCCTTTTAAATACAATTTTTTTTTGTCACTTGTTCTAATAAATCCAATACTTATTAGATAAGAATGCAGTCGTTCATACCATGCTCTTGGTGCTTGCTTCAATCTATATAAAGCTTTGTGTAACTTACATACCATGTGTGTCTGATCAAGATCAACAAATCCCTCATGTTGTTCAATGTATACCTCCTCTTCTAGTATTCCATTCAAAAATGTGGATTTCACATCCATTTGATATACCTTGAATCCTTTATATGCAGTGTATGCAAGTAGTATCCTTACTCCTTCAAGTCTAGCAACGGGTACAAAATTTTCTCCATAGTTAATTCCTTCTTCTTGTGCATACCCTTTGCAAACCTATATTGCTTTATTTCTGATTACATTCCCATCTTCATTCAATTTGTTTCTAAAAATCCATTTGGTGTCAATGACATTTTTATCACTCGGTCTCAGAACTAATGTCCATGTCTTATTTTTTTGTATCTGCTCAATTTCCTCATTCATAGCATTAATCTCGTCTTCATTTTCTAATGCATCTTTAACATTCTTAGGCTCAAATTCACAAATTAAACAAGTGTCATCTATGAACTTACTTCTTATCAATTTTCTTTCTCTTTTATCTCCAATAATCTGATCTCGTGGATGGTGTCTTATTACATATTTAGCAAGTACAGGTTTAGTTCTTGGTCCTTCATCATCTTTTCAGTATCTACGTTGTCTTCTGGTTCATGATCTTTTGTTTCAGCATTTTCTTGATTCTCAGTTTGTGCTATCTGTTGCCCGGTAACATTAGTTTGTTGCCCGATAATGTTAGGCATCTTTCTCAGTATATTTTCAAGCTCTTCCCAGTAAAGAAATATATTGTAGTCATCTGATTCTTTCATGTTGTATTTATCATTTATCTCAGCAAATTCATCAACTTTCACATTTGCACTCTCAATGATTTTTTTAGTTGACTTGTTCAAACATTTGTAAGCTTTACTATAAGTAGAATATCCAAGAAATATTCCTTCATCACTCTTTGAATCAAGTTTGTCATTTCAATCATCTTTCAGAATATAACACCTTCTACCAAATATTCTAAAATAGCTCACATTGGGAGTATTACCATACCATAGCTTATAAGGTGTTTTGTTTGAATCTTTCTTTACTTGTACTTGGTTCAGTGTGTATAATGTTGTGCTAACTGCTTCTCTCCAATATGTTTGTGTAACTTTCTTTTCAATCATCAATGTTCTACCACAATCAACAATTGATATGTTCCTTCTTTCAGCAATCTCATTCTGTTGTGGTGTCCATGGTGTAGAAACATGTCTTTTGATTCCAGTTTCTTTTTCCACTTTTGCCTTATACTACTTAAACATCTTAAATGCTTCAGATTTCTCTTTTAGAAACATTACAGTCAGCATCCTAGAGTAGTCATCAACAAATAAAATAAAATATTTGTCCCCAAAATAGTTTTGTGTTCTCATTGGTCCGCATAAGTCTATATGAACTAACTCACAAATGTTATTAGATGAGAAATTCTTGCTCTTGAAACTAGATTTTGACATCTTGCCCATTTGACAATTTTTGCACATTACATGGTCTAGTTTAGATAAGCTCTGTAAGCCTCTAACTTTTCTTTTTCTACTAATCTTAACCATGTTGTCAAAATTCACATGAAAAATTCTTTTGTGCCATAACCATATATCTTCATTCTTATCCAATAAAAAATTAGTTTCAACTGTGTCAAGATAGAATAGGTTACCTCTTGATTATTCACCAATACCGATTAATTTTCCTTTTCCATCATAGATTCTTTCTTTTTTGTTCTCAAATGCAACTTGATGTCCTATGTTTTTCAACTGTGAAACACTCAACAGATTGTAGTTAAGTCCTTTTACCCAATAAGTGATAGGGAGCCTCCTTGGTAACCTTCTGAGTTTGCTTGGAACTCTTGTTAGGCCTCTCCTAGGACCTCTAGGGCTTCCTCAATCCACCCTCTACCACTTGGAAGAATCAACTCTTACCTCCAACCAAGAAGCTACCTATCTTGTCAAAATCACCATTCTTGTGTTCTACAAGAACCTTCCACTCACCACTCCAAGCCCTAAACTTACATTTGGATTTTCAGGAGGGTTAGGGCTTCAACATACTCCATTTTTGGATTGCAACCTAGGTTTGAAACCATCAAGTTGGTCCATGTTCCCATCGAGTTCTAGATTCCTACTTTCTAGGCCTTATAGCCCTTTTTGCCAATTAGGCCTCCTAGATTGTAGGACAGCACTTTTTTGCACAAAAAATCCAAAGAACCCCCAAATCCCTTCTAGTAGTCTTCAAGTAAATCAAAAACCCACAAGGATTTTCTAGATCTTAGGGTACAGTACTGTTCGTACACCCTACTTCTTGAAAATGGCTTCTTTCCTGCTTTTGGACCAGTTTGAGGTCTTGGGCTTCAAAAATTGGCATGTTGGATTCATGGGCACTCCTCCACTTTGGGTAACACCTGCATAACATCATTCAATACAACCATGGCCTTCTTGGCTCATGAGGACACCCCCTGCAACTTTTAAACCAACTGTCACTTGCTCTTCCTAACTGGGTTGTGCATGTAGCTCGCCTAGGGAAAGTGTTTAAAAATACTTGCAAGTACTTTCAAAGCTCCTCCTTCCACAATCTTGAATCTCCATGGACCTAGTCTCCATTCCCAGGTGGTCATACAAAACCAATGGTGGGAAGTGGATTTAGGTCCACATCTTTGCTCCTTGGCCAAAACTGGACAGCAAACAGTCCAAAACTGAAAGAATTTACAAACTACAAACAAAGAACAACTACAAAGAAAAATAATAATTTGAAAATATTGGTCACATGAAAAAAAATGGATTCTAATAGTCACAGTCTTAATTTCAATCCATTCACAATAACAAAAAACCAAAAATACTTCAAATTTATTGTCTGCTCATTAAAACTCTCTGCTCCAATATCCCAAAATCCGTACAAACCCTTGTCTCTGCTCACATTAGGGTTTTTTCACCTTATATACTTCCCACTCACATGTTTCACTCCTTCTATGGGTTCAAAGCCCATTAGAACCTCGAAATCCTCTAGATAACAAAAAGTTGTCAGCAACTTTTAAAAGTTGCTAATGTTGCATAGCAACATTTTACATTGTAATTGCAACTTACACTTTTTAAGTGTTTTATCACCAATTAAACCTATCTAACCTTAGCTAGACCTTATAGGATACCTAAGGACCCTGAAGACAACCATGACATCACCCTATCATTTGATGACATCATCAAGTACAAATCACGTAATTGAGCCAATTTGAGCTATTTTCACATAACAGAGAGCAAAACTAAAAACTAAACTAAGCACTCTTGGTCCACATGACCTTATGCATTTAAATTTCCCTACAAGAGGGTCTTTCACACACTCACACCCAAAATGACAAGAAAAACCACCAACTAGCTGGCAGCTTGGTAGCTCAAGGGTGCTCATGCACCATACTACCAAGGTTAAGAACTTATGTCACCTATGGGGACATGAGCTGAGGATCAATTCCCTACTTCTTAAATTCACTCTCAGCCACCCAAGTATCCTCAACCTCTGACATGCCTACCCACTGAATGAGATGTTCCATATAGGTGCCCTTCCTAGTCTTTTTCTTCACCCAAGAGTCTAAAATCTTCACTGCCCTTGGTGTTGGTGTAGGGGTAAGCTGAACATCTGCTGCTATGTCCTTACCATCTGACTGTACCTCTATATTTGATGGTGTAGGTCCCTTATACTAGACTAAACCTTGCACATTTAAAATAGGAGAGATTGCCAAATCTATTGGCAAGTCAAGTTTATAGGCATTTTGCCCATACTTTGCAAGAATCTTGCAAGGTCCAATCCTCCTCATCTATAGCTTGGTGGGGACTCCCTTCTACAATCTAGACTTATTGAGATGCACCATCACAAGGTCACCCACAGCAAACGGAAGATCTTTTCTTCCTTCATCAACTCTAGCTTTCAATTTTTGTGTAGCCTCTTGGAGCTGCTTCTTTACTTGATCATGAACTTCTTTCATGGATTGAGAAAAATCATCTGCATATGCACTCCTTCCTTCTGCATTTTCCAAGGTTCTCAACTCCAACACACCTCTAGGGTGCAGCCCATAAACTACTTCAAAGGGGCTTTTGCATGTTGTCCTATTTGCACTATCATTGTAGGCATACTCGGCCTGTGGTAACATCTGATCCCACATCACTCCATACTCCTTTGTCAAGAACCTAAGGATATTTCCTAGCACTCTATTGATCACTTCATTTTGATCATATGTTTGGGGATGGTAGGCTGACCCAAATGACAGATTAGTTCCCAATCTTGACCATAAGGTCTTCCAAAAATGACCCATGAATTTTACATCTCTGTCAAATACTATGCTGATGGGTAAACCATGGATCCTTACCACTTCTTTAAAGAAAAAATGAGCAATATGACTAGCATCATGGGTGGTTTTACAAGAAATGAAATGACTCATCTTGCTAAACCTATCTACCACCATAAATATACTATCCAAACCAGACTTAGTTCTAGGTAGCCCAACAATAAAATCCATACTAATACATTCCCAAGGCCTATTGGGAATGGGCAAGGGCTGATACAAACCTGCATTAGATGATATACCCTTGGCTTTTTGGCAAACCAATCATTTCTCCACATACTTCCTGATGTCCTTCTACACCCTAGTCCAATAATAGAACCTTTGCACTAGTTCTAGTGTCTTATTTAGGCCAAAATGCCCACTTAAGCTACCATTGTGCTTTTCTTGAATAACATTCTCCCTCATAGATCCCTTGGGAACACATAGCTTCCCT
>MU228471.1:1817401-1843371 GCA_018584345.1 Thuja plicata | reverse complement strand
TGGCAATGAAATTCAACTGGCATTCTTATATGACTAAGATGAACCTTCACCTGGAAAATTAGAACATTCTGAGTTCAAACGACCAACTTACTAAAAATAGTAAATTTCCAAAAATAGCAGCTTTGTAAAAAATAGCCCTTATTGAATAGAAAAACACATATTTTTGGGTGATGCAAGATTGCCCTTACACCCAGGATGCTCCTGCATCAAAATTAGGGATAATCTGACCTGAACCCTAGGTCCTAATTAATCATTGTACTTGATTAATTAATTAATTTTGAAAAATACAATACATTGGCAAATAAACCTTAAGTTAATTATTTAATTGATATTCCAATATGTTAATTAAATCAAATAAATCTTTAAAAATGAATATGATGTCATCAATTTCAGTTAACAGATTAAAAAATTGGAAACAAATATGTTTTATTTAGTTAACTTATTCTTATCTTTCTCATTTTGGAAACAAATCTGTTTTATTCAGTTAACTTATTCTTATCTTTTCTCATTTTGGAAATGAAGTTGTTAACTAAAAACTGATTTTGGAAGTTTCCAAAATAACTGATCAGTCAGTTCAGTCAACTAACTCTCTCAACCAATCATCATCTTTGCACATGGATTGTGCTTCTTCAATCAAATCTGAACCACTCATTTCTTTTAATCTCGACCTTTGATTTGAGAGAGATTACTATAAAAGAGAACCGTATTTCTTTCACAAAGGATCCTGAATTTTAGCTATTGTTATTATGCAGTTTTCATTTCTTAAGTTTTCAAGCATTTAGCATTTCATAGTATTTTGATTAATTATTTTTAGTTTACTTTCAATCATGCAAACCATAATCTAGAGTACGTTTCAATTTGGTGCTTTAAAAAGAACAAAAACATTTCAATTTGGTGTTATAAAATCAATCTAATTAGCTTTGGAAACAATCTTGCATTGGCATATCATTTAGTTTCATCATTATCTCTTTAAAATCCTTTGTTTAGGACCTGTTGTAGTCATTGTTTCTTGCGATGGCCTAAGAGTAAGATTCAAGTTCTTGCCTACTAGAAGGCAATGATTCGATGTCAGTTAGCTTAGAATGTTTTTAATATTCTGGTTTTATATTTTTCTAACCAGATAACCCCATAATGGTTCATTAAAATATGTGTTGTAGCTGTAGGTACAAGTACAGAGATATGATTTCACACACACATTTATGGCGCCCACTTGTTGTTGTCTCGAGGTCTGATTTCATTGTGCTAGTCCAAGTTACCCGTTATCTATTTAGATTTAATCATCTTTGTCTGTGTTTCCTTATCCTAAGTTGCGAGAGAAAGTTTTTTAACCTTGACTCAAGATTGGATTCTTTGCTTCTGCTTTTCATTTGGACATTATATCTTTGTCTTCTTAGGTCTTGGACTTAGTCAACACTTTAGAAATCACCACAGTGCTAGTTAGACGAATCAACTAGTTAATGCTAGTACGAACTAGGATTTTTTTTAGAACACTTTTCACATAAGGACAGTGTCCTCCACTTACAGAAAACCCTCTTTTCAAGGAACAACTAAACACTACACACGAGTCAATTTTTCTCAGTAACAAACTACTAGAATCAACCATGTCTAGAGAAAACAATCATGATGTTGAAATACCACCAGAGTTTGAACATCCTGAAAACTTTGAGGAGGAAGTTAACAAATGTTACAAGACCAAGATTTCCTCAAAGTAATGAAGGTTATCATGAATAGAGACAAAGAGAAATACTTTCTAGAATTGGTTGAACAAGGATCCCAACTTCCCTCTCATTATAGAGTGGAAAATATCACTGCTAAAGAGGAGGAAAATCCTATCACACTGTTAAGCAAACAGATTCAAGCCTTACAAACAAAAATGCAAGTGATGTAATAGGAAAAGGAGAAACCATTTACAAAATTCTCTATGGACACTATTTCTCCATTTCCTTTCGATAAAAATATGCACTTACCTCCATTTCTTCGTGGAGTAGACATCCCAAAACTTGACAAGTATAGCAGTTATTCTGACCCACAGGATCACATTCAGGAATTCTATGCCCTATGTACAGAGTTCATGCATGAACAAACATATATCATGTGTCTCTTTCCCTGAAGCTTAGGTGGTCAAGATATGGAGTGGTTTTCAAAGTTACCCACTGGGATCAAAACTCTTGACAAACTAATGAATCTATTTATACAACAGTATTCATATAACATACAAGATCATGTGTCTATGATCAAGTTATGTTGCATTCAACAACATACAGGAGAATCATTCTTGAATTTTATTCAGCGATGGAGAAGAGTATTTTCTAGATATCCACGACTCATTCCTGAGTTCGAAAAGATGGATATATTTACCAATGCATTAATTGATGAGTATAGTTACCCACTTCAGATGCAAGATCTTTCTAGTTTTGATCAACTTGTGAAGAGTGCACTGAAGATTGAAACTATGCTTGTCAATAAAGGTGAAGTTTCCCTTTCAAAAGAAATGAAATTTAATTCCAATTCTAAAGATAAGACCAAAACTGGAATAAGAACAAGCATGTAGTGAATGATGGGGTAGTCAATAATGTTTCTCCCCAACCCAAACCAGCAGTATTCAACTTGACATGTGGCTCAAAAGCCATAAAAGTTGTTGAAAATACCACGTAATCACCCTCCAAAGGAATCAATAACCTACTAAAGGAGAAACCATGGGTTAAAAGAAAGAGGGACTTTGATCCCTTGGGTGAATCTTACGAATCAGCCATCAAGACTCTACTGGCTAACAAATTGATCACGCTACCAGATAAACCCAAGCCATAGGAACTAGAGGTAAAACCAAAATGGTGGAGAGATAATTATTACTGTGCATATCCCTTAAATAAGGAACATACCACCAAGAACTGCATGAGGTTAAAACATGAGATCCGGGACCTCACGGATAGTGAAAAAATTGTAATGGACAATCATGCAATGAATGTTGATCATAAGGCATTTAAGGATCCATTTCCTAAATATAAGAAAGCATAATCTCCTAAGTAGGGTGCTAGGATTAATCACACATATAGCACCCCAGATGATAATTTCATCCACATGATTGAACCAGTCTCTCCTGAGTACTATAATGTTATCATTGTTAAGAATGATAAGAAAGAGTCTAGAACAACAAACGTCATGACCCAAGCATAAGTAAAGGTCACCTTGGGCAAAGCAGGGTCTTCAAACTCCTCCTCATCTCAAAACCAACCAACGACATCCAAATAGTGGGTGCCCACCAACAAACAACCGACCGTGAATGCCTCTAAGGTGTCACAGTCTAAAAAACTGGCTTTGTCCCATGCTACGGACTATAGCATCCTCAAGAAATTGAAAAGAACAAACACACAAATTTTGATCTTTGAATTTCTTAAAATCTCTTCGTCTCACAGAGAGATCTTAGATAAATCTTTGTCAAACTCCAATGTCCCTAAAGACTTGGATTTGGATCAGTTTCAATCTATGGTTGGTCATTTGACTTCACCGCATTACCTGTCCTTTTTAGAGGAATATGATAACTCCCTGAGTCATCCCCAGAATCTTCCATTTCATATTGAAGTCATGATTCATAAAAACTATGTCAAACGAGCCTTGATAGATGGAGGCACAAGGTTGAACATCTGCACCTACAAACTGATTGAGCAATTGGGATTTAAAGAATATGATATTGATCCAAAGAATAAAATTACCATAAAGGCATATGATGAACACGATAGATCTTCCAAAGGCATCATAACTCTTCCCATCATAGTGAGTCCTATGGAGAGGGATGTCACTTTCTAGGTATTAGATCTTTCATTGGCTTACAACATCTTGTTGGGAAGACCCTAGATACATGAAATGCAAGTTGTCCCATCCACCTACCATCAGTGCATCAAGTTTTCATTCAATGGTGTCTAAGTCAACATTACTATAGACACTAGGTACACATGTAATGCACTACCTCAAGCAGTAGACACTCTCATACCCCATAATAGAGAGGCTTCAACTTCAGAGCCAACCAGTGAATTAGTGAAAGAAATAGAAAAGAAGTTGAAGATAAAGGACACAGGTATGGGTGGATACACAGTGGAGCCTGTACTATCAATCACATCTCTTCCCACATCATCTAGGTCTTATGGGAGACCTTTGAAAGAGATGAAACCAACAACATCCCAAGAAATCTATGATGATAACTTTGTTAAAGCCAACATACCATTAGAGCATGAAAAAGAAGAACAAGCCATTCTAGATTGGCTATATAAGGAGCCTGAAAACAATGAGATAAAATAATGTGAAATATCCCCAGAAACATATGGAGTGGGGTATGAGATGGCTTGAAAAATGGGTTATTCAGGTAAAGGACCCATTGGATGTAATCAGAATGGGCTCAAAGAACCAATCTTTGTTTAATTCAGATGACCTAGAGACACAACGGGTCTAGGTTTCTTATCAAGGAAAGCACAAAGAGAAAAAAAACACCTAGATAAAGGAAAGAGGCATCAGGTTCATCTAGATGAAGAAGAATAGAACACAACAGAACAATGCACTGACACACCCACTTGCAAGTGGGATGATTCTGATGAGGAAGATGAGGAAGATGTGTATCCTTCTCCTATTCCTCCCAATATCATGGCTCTTCTCTTTGAAGAAGAAACACCATAGGTCAACGCTACTAAAGAGCGTAATCTAGAGGAATCACCAATGGCTTCTGATCAGTAAGAGAACACTACATTTGAACAAAATCTAGTTATAGAAGAAGGGAATCTAACCATAGCAGAGTTCTTAGATAGAACTCATCCAAACTGGGGGCAACGAGTGGAATTCACTCATGTCCTAAATATGGTTGATCATGCTAAAATGAACTCTCATGAGTATGAGTTTGATATTTTATCAAAAGGGACTCAAGACAAGGAGGTGAATACTGTACAATAGTACACAACTCTATTTGAGGTAGCTGAAGCTTTAGGGTCTAGGTCTGACGAATTAGATCCTCTCATCCCTGACATGGGCTTTGACAATGTTGTTAGGGCTCTTGTTGATTGAAATACATCTATACATGTTACTAATTTAGGTCTCTATGTGACGATCCAAGTTTATGATGAACATACTGTAAATACCCTCAAACCTGTCACTTCTTCCACTAGAGAACCTAGTGTGAATATGACTCAAACAGATATCAAGTACCTTAGTCATAAAATCAAAATGAAAAAAAAAAGAGTTCTGAAGACGAAAAATCACATTGTGGTAGTTTTAGAACACAAAATAGTCAAAATAAAAGATACATCTAATGGTGAAAACCTCTCTAAGATTCCAAAGGATAGGGTACTTGTTATCTTGCCTAGTCACTTCCAGGAGAAGTCATCAGTATTGATTGAACCGAAGAAACCTATGAACATTGGGAGAGAGGAACATCCACACATCATCCATGTGGCACAATCTTTATCAACATAAGAGATAAAAGAATTCATTGAATTCTTTAAAGAGAAAAAAATCAAAATTGTATGGAGTTACTCAAACATGCCTAGTTTGGATCCAGATCTGATCATGCACCATCTCTCTATCGCACCAGGAGTCAAACCACTAAAATAGAAGCTCCAAAAAATGAATCCTCGCATTCCTTTGTTGATTAAGGTTGAAGTGTAAAAGTTACTAAAAATTGTGTTCATTCAAGCTATTGATTATGCCAAGTGGATTTCAAACATTGTACTAGTCTCCAAACTAGATAAATCTATCTAAGTCTATACAGACTTCAGGGACCTGAACAAATCTTATCAAAAGGATGACTTTCCTTTTCCCAACATTGATATGATTGTGGACATGACAATTGGGTATGAAATTTACTCCCTCATTAATAGATTCTCCAGATTAAGATAGCTCTAGAAGATCAGGAAAAGACATCTTTCACATGTGCTTGGGGCACCTTCTGCTGGAATGTTATGCCCATCAAACTGAAAAATGCAGGAGCTACTTATCAAAGGGTTGTCAAAAAAATCTTTCATGACATGATGCACAAAACATTGAAGATTATGTAGATGACACACTGGTTAAAACTATGGAAAGATCACGCACCTACAAGACTTGCGTAAAATTCTTGACAGAATGGAGCAGTTCAAGCTTTGACTAAACCCAAAGAAGTGTGCATTTGGGGTAACCTCTGGAAATTTGTTGGGTAACATTAGTGAGTTGAGGAGACTGCAAGGAAGAACTGATTCCATTAGGAGATTTATCTCACAGTTAGCAGAAAAATCCCAACCATTCATGAAAAATTTGCGTAAGGGAGTCACATATTAATGGGATGAAGAATGCAAACAAAACTTTGATCAAATCAAACCATACCTAGCTAACCCGTCAGTCTTGATGCCTCCTATACATGGAAAACCATTAATCCTATATATATATGCCACAACAACATCACTAGGGGCACTTTTGGCACAAGAGGATGAAAACAAGAAAGAGAGAGCCATCTACTACATTAGTCAAACATTGGGCTCTTATGAGATGAATTATTCAGTGATAGAGAAATATTTTCTTGCAGTCATATTTTCATCTCAAAAAATGAGACATTATATGTTACCACATCCCACAAAACTAGTTGCAAAGATCAATCCACTGAAATATCTTTTGAGTAAGGCAACTTTGACTGGAAGACTAGCTAAATGGGTCATGCTCCTCAGTGAGTTTAACATTGAATACATTGAGTGCAAATCAACTAAGGTAAAATCCATTGTATATCAACTAGTTGATGCTCCATTACAACATAATCTCCCAATCAATGCTAAATTTCTAGACGGTTCCATTCTACACATGACACACAGGTCATGGAAAAAGTTCTTCAATGGATCTTTTACACAAAGGCATACAATTTTTTGTTCCCTTGTACAAACAACATTGTTGAATATGAAGCCTTGGTTAATGGAATCAAACTTGCAATTGAATGGAACGTATCAAAGCTACACATCTATGGCGACTCCCAACTCATCATCAACCAAACCAATGACATCTATCAAACTAAGGATGATAAACTCATGCCTTATGACAGAATGGTTGATGACTTCAAGAAATACTTTACATACATCACACTCCAGCAGGTCCTGAGGACACAAAATAAATCAGTTGGTGCCATGGCTACATTAGCATCCTTACAACCGCAAGGGGAAGATTTCCGCTATGATTTCCTAGTGGAAGAACTTTATTTCCCTACCTATAACTCCCCATACTCCCACATGGTATGTTCTATCATAGGATAGGAGTCTTCCCAATAAAAACATGTCTATGCCTACGTCTTCCATCAGGTCATCCCTGATGCACTTACCCGCAACGTATGTCAACACCTTATCCAAAATTCCTTACGATATATTCTCATAGCTGATGATATTTATAGATGAGGACTAGATCGTACTTTGTTTAGGTTTCTAGAAAAAGAGGAGTCCAAATGTGCATTGGTTGAGGTCCATAATGCTATTTGTGGTTCTCGCTCTAATGGTCTGACTCTTTCCCGAAAACTACTAAGAGCGGGGTACTACTGGGCAGATATGGAAAAAGAGGCAGTAAGATATACAAAAATGTGTAAGAAATGTCAACTACATGGAAATCTTATACATCCTTTAGCAAGGGAACTTATTCCCTTTACCACACACTGGCCCTTCCAACAGCGGGCATTCAAACTCATCGGTTAGATACACCCATATTCTGCTAACGGGAACAAATTCATCATCATCGCCACTGGGTATTTCAAAAAGTGGGTAGAGGCGGTCCCACTAATCAAATCTATAGGCCATCAAGTGGCCCTATTTATTCTGAATCATATTATTTGTAGATATGGAATTCCTTCAGCCATTGTAACTGACAATGGAGGGCAGTTCAAAAACACCAATATTGAAGAAATTTTTGAGAAGTTCAAGATCAAACAATAGTTCTCTTCCATTTATTATCCATAGGGTAGTGGATAGGCTCAGGCAATTTGTTGAAAATCTTGCACTGTACTATGAACAAATCTAGATAGGATTTGCATTTGTAGATCAATCTCGCACTATGGGCATATAGAATAAGTATCAGAACACTTACTGGGGCAACCCCCTTTTCTCTTGTCTATGGAGCAGAAGCAGTACTACCCATAGAAGTAGAACTCACATCTCTGCGGGTTTCTCTACGAAGGATAATCACACATAAAGATCATAGAGTCTCAAGGCTACAAGAACTAGAACTGTTGGACAAACGTCAGCAAGTGGAATTCGATCACCTTAGAGATTACCAAAAAATAATGTCTAGAGGTTATAATAAAAAGGTAAAACCAAGAGAACTTCAGGTGGGATACCTAGTGTTGAGAGAAAACCCTCGTAATCAGTCACATACAGAAAAAAAGGGGAAATTTGAACCCAACTGGTTGGGTCCTTATATCATTACAACAACATTCAGCTCTAGAGCCTATCAACTCTTCACGCCTCAAGGAGAACACCTCTAAGAGCTCATCAACATTCTTCATCTGAAGAAGTTCTACACCTAAGGCATTCTCGGTGATCGGCACCATGTACATACTTGATCCTTAAAAAAAATCTAAAAATTGAAAAAAGTCCTAAAAAAATGATCATCTTGGTGAAAACCTAGAAAACAAGTGCCTTGATCCATCAATCAAAAAAATCAAAAAAGAGAAAAATTGAAACATCAAAAAATGGGAAAATACAAAAAAATTGAAAAAGAAAAAAATGCCTTGGTGAAAACCTGGTAAACAGGCACCCTGGTAGCAAAAATAGAATCTCTGCCAAGTAGGTGAAAACCTAGTAAATAGGCGCCTCTTGTACTCAGCGCTCTATCTATCAATGCTCAGTCTTGGAAATCCTTTTCTTCAGTTTGTATATAAGCTTTTAGTCACTTTTGTGACACTTTGGTTCTTCTGAAAACCCTCCTAGCTTGAAACTAATCCAGAGTCATAGTCTGGGGGAAATCAAATTGGCTTTGTACTTGCAGTATGAGTCAAGTCAATCATCACAATTTGATTTTGTTAACATGGGGCATGGGTCCCCAATTTGATCACATCTTTGGCTTACACCAAAGTCAGTAATCTTGTCATTTCTGAAGGACATATCGCTACTGACGTAACAAGTGTTTCTCAACACCCCAATCCAAAGTTGTTTCTTAACACTATCTTTGGATGGATCTATATTTCTCAACACACATTGGATACCATAAACGTAAGCAATAGATCGATAGCAATCAAACACACTACACTCATAGCCACGACGGTGTTTCTAAACACCTCATACATATACACATCCGAAAACTTTGAAACTAGTTGAAGTATGTTGAACTTCTCTTTGTATTCTATTTGTTCTCATTTATTTTTGTCAATATTTTATTTGTCTTCTACTTGTTGGTGTGGTCACGATGATCCTACAATGTCAAATAAATAGGGTGTATGTGATAAGAGCTCCTACATTAAGGTGTAAAATCCTCACATCCCTCGATCATGTTTACTTTCACACCAAGGTGAGGTCAGAACTATCTCCTTAACTTTATTGCTCTGCTTGTTTACGCAAGATCGTACTCATGGTCAGCTTGGCTTTGAATGCCTTGATACTGGTGTACTCTTGCAACATCAACTAGAAACAATGTTAAGGTCATCTTGACTTTTTCCCTGATGCTTATGTTAGTTTCTCATATCTTATCCAATGAAAGTCATATTCATATTATTATAGTCGCAGTAGCACCAGTAAGGATTGTATCGACTCCGATGTTCCAAAAATGCTCGATGATGAAAATTTTCAGCGCTAAAGTTTCATTGACTACACCTTATGTTGCATTCATGTTTGTCTTGCATTTGCATCTACATGGTGTTGAAATCTACATAATATCAATTTCTATCTACAATGTGAAGGATATGAGGCTCAAATCAATCAATCTTCATTTTTCCAAGTGGCCAGTTGTGCATTGATTGACGGGAAGATGACACCCCTGGCTAAATTGACTGTCCTGATTCCATTTTCAGGATCAAAATTGAAATCTAAAATCATTTTACTTGTCATTTTTTATGTTTGAATTTTTCAGTCAACTGCAACTGACCGCTTGCACAATCAGTCTTTTGGAATCCAACCAATAGAAATCTCTTTTTCTTTTCTTCGAGTCAATCCATGTATCATACTTTTGGTCAACCTTGGTCACCAATAGCTTCCATCAAGTATAGATTATGTCGTAACTGCTTGGAACCTTCTTCTAATTAGTTCATCTTGTTCTTGCATCATGTTATCAATTGAAATGCTTCTGATCACTGGGGCACCTAGCCATATTTCAATTTTGCTCTCGAGGGGTAGGATCAGGACATCAATATTCCAGTGATCACATCCTCAATCAAGACCTCATCGCTTGGGGCATCTCAACTTCATCACATCAAATCAAGTTGAGGTCATCTTAAATCAAAGGCAACCTAATCAATGGTCTTATACAATGGTGAATACACTCAAAACTAGACAAGATCGGTCTTATACAAGTTTTTCATTATTGAAACCAGATACATTGATCAAATTGGCTTCATCGCTTCAGATCAAATCAATTCATTTTCTAATTAAATCTCTTAACGGTAATCAGTTTTGTCGCTTCAAATCAAATTGGTTATTTGTTCAAACTAATCAAAAGGTTTAAGAGTTCTTGACAAATGTTCAGTTTCATCACTTCAAATCAAACTGAGCATTTTGTTTTATATCTTTTGATCGATCTTTGTCCAATCAAGCTTAGATCCAGTCTTCTTCAAAAGAATGGTTTCATCGCTCCAAATCAAAATGTTATGGATCTCATCGCTAACAAGTCTTTGAATCAATGTGTTGATCGCACATCAATTCAAAGAGGGGAAAATGTAATGACCTAAAAATAGTCATCTAAACCCTAGACCCCTAATCTCAATCTCATATCAAGAAACCCTAATCTTGATAATTCCAAGTCCTAAACCAAACAAGCAATTCATCAAATTCAAGCTAATATGACCTAAACCCTAGGTCCAAATTAATCATCATGCTTGATTAATTAATTAATTCCTAAAATATAATATATTGGCAAATAAACCTTAAATTAATTATTTAATTGATATTCTAATATATTAATTAAATAAAATTGCTAAATTGTCAATAAAATCTAAAAAGGATTAAATTAATTAATAAAAACAAAATGTGCATTTAAAATCAATTAAATCTTTAAAAAATGCATATAATATCATCTATTTTAGTTAACTGATTATTAAATTGGAAACAAATCTATTTTATTCAATTAACTTATTCTTATCTTTTCTCATTTTGGAAACAAATCTATTTTATTCAGTTAACTTATTCTTATCTCTTCTCATTTTTGGAAACAAAGTTGTTAACTGAAAACTGATTTTGGATGTTCCCAAAATGACTGATCAGTCAGTTCAGTCAACTCACTCTTCCGACCAATCATCATCTTTGCACATGGATTGTGCTTCCTCAAATCAAATCTGAGCCACTTATTTCTTTTAATCTCGATCGTCGATTCGACATAGATTTAATATAAAAGAGAGCTTCTTTTCATTCACAAAGGATCCCAATTTTATTATCGTTATAATGCAATTTTTACTTTCTTGCATTCTTAGCTTTCAATTTGTTTAGCATTGTTAATTGTTAGATTACTTTTGTTAAAGCATGCAAACTATAATCTTAGAGCACACTTGATTTTGGGATTTAAAATCAATCAAAAACATTTCATTTGGTGCTTTAAAATGAACTCTTAATTAGATTGGATAAAAACAAATATGCATTTGCACTTGCATTTAGATTAATCAACCATTTTAGTTTCATCATTAGCTCTTTAAAATCCTTCGTTTAGGATCTGGTGTAGTCACTATTTCTTGTGATGAGCTAACAACAAGATTCAAACTCCTTCCTACTAGAAGGCAATGAGCCAATGTCAGTTATCTTAGAACGTTTTCAGTTTTCTGATTGTATCATTTTCTAACCAGCTAACCCTGTAATGGTTCATTGAAGTGTGTGTTGCAGCTGCAGGTACAGAAGACCATATTTCACATGCACACTATTCACCTACTTTGACACTATTGCAATGCGCTATTCACCTACCCCTATTTTACCAGTTTGACTGGTTTGTCACACCTAGGGCCTTCTAGGCCAAATGATTACATTATGGCTCATAGGCCTTACACTTGAAAATTTTCCTTTTAGCCTTCTCAAAATATACTCAATAAACATGTCTAGACTTAAACATGTATTTTCATGTATTATATTTCAATTGTAAGGCCCAATGAGCCACTATGTAACCATTTGGCCTATTAATCCCTAGTGGTCAATGTCGGGTCATACTGGTCAAACTGGTCAAATAAGGTGGAGATAGCGTAAAAATTATGTTTTTAGTTCATCAAATTCTATGCATTATTATAAGTCTTCCTATGTGTGGAGATTAGATCATGTTATAGGAATCAAGGTTTGACAAAGTTTTGGTTCAATGCATTAATAACGTGTATATTCATAGTGATTTGAATTCTTCATATTAAATCAACCAGACGATTGTTGAGGGGAGTTAAATTGATCCAAAGACATGTTTCTTAACATCCAACAAAGCTTATTTTTGTGATTTTATGTTTATAATGATTTTTCCTACCATCTAGACCCATAGCTCCCTCCCTCATTTTAATATTTTACACATGTTTATATGTTATCTTCCTCTATCTCATGACCATGTACTTCATTAAACTCCTCATTTCCTTTAATGATGGGCCTCTCCTATTACATGAATATTAGCACCTTTAGCTACTCTCTTATTTGATGTAAATTTTATTTTGTATTACTTTTTTTTTTTTAAATTGTCATTGGAAATTTGACGACCTATCAAATTCCAACGATGAGGATGTTGTATGTCCGATAGCAACCTTGTCAGATGTGCAGCCCCTAATGGTCGTCGGAATTTTGACAAACTATCAAATTCCACCGATGAGGATGTTGTAAGTACGATGGCATCCTCATTGGATGTGCAACCCCTATCTGACGTTAGAATTATGACGATAGGTCAAGTTCCCCAATGATCATTCTATAGGACAAACAGTATCCTTGGATGCAACCTCTTGTCAAAAATATGACGCATATTAGTCTCAGAATTTTAACACCAGTGAGCATCATCGGACATTTCGACGACAAGTTTTTGACAGTGACGTTTTGCAATAGTCTGACAAAATCCTATCAGAATTCCAACGAATGACCATCAGAAATATGCCCCGAATGTTCTAGTGACTAGAAAATCTCAGTCTAGAGAGGTGGAGACGCTAGTTTACAGGCATAGACATCGATCTAGCTTCTTATCCTCCAAAAGAAGGTTTTTAAGAATGAAATTAAGCCAATTACTTAACCACATGATACATTTAATCTAACCTATCACAAATGCCATATTTAATTCCATTACAAAGTAAAAAGTTCCTCTTTAAGACTATATCATAATTGAATCTTTTATCCAATACAAGATAATTACGAGTATAAACACATAAATATTACAACATAAGTACATGAAAACATTAACATATTATCATAATGTCGTGAAGGAGTAATATTATGAATCTAGGACCACTTGACACATGTACATTGGCCCCCAATGATTATTATTCACGCCACCTAGCCATGAGGTACCCTTAGTGATGCAGGAGCATCTTGGGTTCTTTGGAAATCCTGATCAACCAAAAATATATTTTCTTTAGTTTGGTAGCTTGTTGGAGGCTGCTCGGTAAAGTTCTCGATAACTGCTTTGCTCGGTGGTCAAGCTTGGTTACTTGTTTTTTCTTGCTTTACCGACGGGTCTTGGTTGATGTGTGGCTGCTTGATGGGTTTTCACCGAGTTGTTTATGTTGCTCGGTTGGCTTCTTACCGAGTTTTTTCTATTGCTCGGTTGACTTCTTATCGAGTTGTGTTTTTGAATTTGGATCTTCTGGCTGACTTCAGCATTTAATTTCTATAGAGTAATTAACATTGGGATCTCTCATTGGGATGTGTGTGGACCTAAATCTGGGTCTTTGTTGTTTCCTATGTTGGATCTTTAGGATCTTAGTGCTGACCTGTTCGGTGGACTCTTGTATATATTTGGTTTTCTATTCTTAGATTAGGGTAGCAATTTGGGGGAGTTTTTAGAATAGAAGATTAGGTGTAAGCAGATTTGGATCGCAATTCTATGACCTCACATGTATCAAGATTATTCTATAAAATATATGAAAGTATATGGCCGAAACCGGGAAGGCCTTACATCCCAACATGTATAATGTTTGATGAAATAATATAAAGTTGTGTTTTTTCTTCTCTCCCTTTTTGTGTTGTTGCTTCCGAGTTGTTCTACAAGTTGGTTTGGATAGCTGGGAGTAATTTGGGCCCTAGTCTTCCTACCCTCCTTGCGTTAGGTGGTATCAAAGAAAAGGTTATATCTAGGTTCCTTCTTGTAAGCCCTAACCCTAGTGGTTGATATTGTTGTGAGGTATCATATTGTGATCTGACCTACAAATGCAGAGGGTTTCAAGATGGTTCGTGGGAGAGGAAATGTAGATCCAGGTCTAGTTGATATGCTAAGACAAATGGCTATAAGATTGGAAGTTGTTGAGACATCCTAGTGAAGAGGAATACATCTTGAAGATGTAGTGATGATGAATTTGAAGAAGTGCAAGGAGAATTTGCACCTGCACCTGGAAGAAGAGAGATCCATGTGAGCTTTAACAAGCTTGAAGTCCACACCTCAGTTTAAACCTTGTGAGTATAGTCGAAAGTTAGATTATGATGAGTTGATAGACTGGATAGCCAATATGGAAAAATACTTTGAGTATGAGAATGTATCAGATGAGAAAAAGGTAAAAATTGCAAGTACAAAGTTGAAAGGTCATGCATCCTTGTGGTGGGAGCATTTGCAATTGCATCAAAAAAAGAAGGGTAAAGACAAGATCAAGGTATGGGATAAGATGATAAACAAATTGAAAGGAAAGTTTCTACCTTGTGATTACCAGATTAACCTAATAAGGAGAATGCAAATTTTGAAGCAAAAAGATAGCTCGATAAAAGATTACACTGAGCAATTTTATAGATTATACATTAGATCTAGATATGCTAAAGATGAAGTGGAAAGAATAAAAAGATATTTGAATGGATAAAGAATTTCTATACAATATGAGATCATCTTGGTAAAGATGGAGAGTATTGAAGAAGCATATCAATTTTCCCTAAAAGCTAAGGAGAAATTGAACAAAATATATGAACAAAGGCAAAGAGGAAGAGGTGGTAGATTCCCTAGAGGAAGAGGTAAATATCATGGTGAAAATAGTATATTTGAACCAGACAAGACAAATCCAGACACATATCAAGAAAAAGGAAAGACCGAATGGAAAGGTAGAAGTTCATTCTGAGGAAGGATAACTAATCCTGAGGTGGTTATAGTAGAACAGAGTTCCAAGGAACTTGTTACAATTGTGGTGAAGAAGGGCATAGATATTTTGAGTGTACACATGCAAGAAATAAATTCGGTAGTAGCAGAAATGCTTTGGTGCAAGAGGAGTCACCGAATGAACTTGAGAAGGAAGGAAATATAATGATCAAAAGGATACTTTGGAGTGAGAAAGATAAGAAAGATTCTGTAAGGAAAAGTTTGTTCAAGACCAGATGCAGAGTTGCAGACAAAGTTTGGAAAGTAAAAGTTGATAGTGGAAGCTCAAAGAATTTTTCATCTAAGGAAATGGTCACAAAGTTGCAGTTGTAAATAATGAAGCACCCGAGGCCCTATCACATTTTATGGATCAAGGATGAGCATACATTAATGGTGAGTGAGCAATGTTTTTTGAATATGAAAGTTGGGAAGTATTATGATAAGGTGTTGTGTGATATTATGCCAATGGATTATTGTCATGTTTTTTTGGGTATACCTTGGCAATATGATAGACATGCTATACATGATGGAAGAGTGAATAGATACACTATTTGGGTTGATGGTAAGAAGAAAATCTTGTTACCTTTGGTTGAAGAATTTGTTGGTGAGATATGTACATCTGTGAAAAAAAATTTGATGGAAGGTAGACAGTTTGTTAAGGATTTGAAAAGGAATGATATTTGTTATGCTTTGATTCCTAACAAACCGAGTAAGAACATAGAAGATGAAGTTTCTACAGAAGTTGATAAATTGCTTACCGAGTACAAGGAGATCATTTTAGATAATATACCTGATGTTTTTCCATCGATAAGAGATATTAGTCATTGTTTGGTTTACCAAACAAGGAACCACACCGATTGACACTGACCGAGAATGAAGAACTCAACTGATAAGTTCATGAGTTTTTGAATAAGGGTTTAATCAGAGAAAGTTTGATTCCATTTGCAGTATCAGTTGTATTGGCACCTAAGAATAATGGAGAATGGTGAAAGTGCACTAATTCGAGAGCAATCAATAAGATCACAGTTAAGTATAGGTTTCATATACTGAGGATGGATGATATAACAGATTGCTTGAGTGGAGCAAAATATTTTACCAAAATTGATTTGAAGAGTGGATGTCATCAGATCAAAATCAGAGAAGGTGATGAATGGAAGACATATTTCAATACAAAAGAAGGTTTGTATGAGTGGTTGGTTATGCCCTTTGGTTTAACTAATCCACCAAGTATATTTATGAGGTTAATGAATGAGGTTTTGAAGAAATTATTGAATAAATGTGTGTGTATACTTGGATGATATTCAAATATTTAGTAATACTAGAGAAGAGCATTTGATGCATATAAGAAGAGCATTTGATGCATATAAGACAAGTGTTGCAGAGATTGAAAGAGGAAAAGTTGGTGATAAATTTGAAAAAGTGTTCCTTCATGAAAGAGGAACTTGTGTATTTAGGTTTTGTGATTTCAGTAGATGGTTTGAAGATGGATCTTGAGAAGGTTGAATCTCTACTTAGTTGGCCTACACCTGAGAATGTCAGTGAGGTAAGATTGTTTCATGGATTGGCAAGTTTTAACAAGAAGTTTATCAGAAATTTTAGTTCTATTTGTAATGCTATGACTAAGACAATGAGAGGAGACAAAAGAGAATTCAAATGGACACATGGAGCTGATAAGAGTTTTGAGACTTTGAAGCAGAAGGTTGTTGAATTTCTTGTATTAACCTTACCTGATTTCAATAAGGTATTTCAAGTTGAATGTGATGCAAGTGGAAGTGCAATAGGAGCTGTGTTGACACAAGAAGGTAAACCTAATGCTTTCTTTAGTGAAAATTTGAATGATGCAAAAAGGAAATATTCTGTCTATGATCAAGAATTCTATGCTATTGTTCAAGCTCTGAAGAAATGGAGACATTATTTGATGCCAAATGAATTTGTGTTGTATATTGGTCATAAGGCTTTACAATATTTGGGTAGTCAGAATAAGTTGAATCAGAGACATATGAAATGGGTAGAGTATTTGTAGAGTTTCATGTTTGTGATAAAGCAGTGGAGACTGTTCATAGCACCTATTCCAAATCAACCGAGTAAGTATGATGACTATTTCATTCAAGAAGTTATGTTGTTTGAAGGTATTCGGTTGTGCATACCGAGAGGATCAATGAGAACTACTTTTATCAAGGAAAAACATATTAGTGGTTTGGTTGGACACTTTGGTATTGATAAAATATTAAGTTTACTCAAGGAAAGGTATTTTGGGCCTCAGTTGTATAAGGATGTTCAGAAATTTGTGAAAAGTTGTGGAGTTTGTCAAGTTGCAAAAGGATTAAGTCAAAATACTGGATTGTATACACTGATTTATCTTCCTAAGAAACCTTGAAGTGATATCAGCATTGATTCTATATTTGTTGTTGTGGATAGATTCTTTAATATGACACATTTCATACCATGTAAGAAAACATCAGATGCAGTACATATAGTAGATCTTATCTTTAAGGAGATTGTCAGATTGCATTGATTACCGAGGAGTATCATCTATGACCGAGACATTAAGTTTGTCAGCTATTTTTGGAAAACACGTAGGAAGAAGTTGGACACTGAGTTGAAGTATAGTTCTACATTTCATCCACAGACTGATGGACAAACTGAGGTTGTAAACCAAAGTTTGGGTAACTTGTAAGATGCTTAGTTGGAGACACACCGAGTAATTGGGATTTGATGATGGCACAAGCAGAGTTTGCATATAATAGTTTAGAGAATAAAAGTACTAGAAAGACACCTTTTGATATTTTTAATGGCACACAACCGAGAGGTATATCAGACTTGAGATATATTGCAGGAGAAGAAAAGAGAAGTGGTGAAGGAGATAAATTTGTTGAATTTATGAAGAAATTGCATGGGGATGTGAAACATATAAATTTGGAGCAAAGTAATTAGAAATACAAGGATAGTGTAGATAGATCAAGGAGACATAAAAATTTTGAAGTTGGTGATGCAGTTATGGTTCATTTGAAGAATGGCAGATTTCCTATTGGATATGGTAAATTGAAAATGAAGAAATTTGGTCCTTGCAAAATATTGAGAAGATTTGATAGTGGAAATACTTATGAAGTAGAATTACTTGATAACATGGATATATCACCTATATTCAATATTTTAGATTTGTATGAGTATTGTGAACCTGATGAAGAAGTGAAAATACCAAGTGATTATCCTAAGGAACAGATAGAGGAAGTTGAGCAGATTTTGAAATAAAGAGTTGGCAGAAGTACAAGAGGAAGGGATTACATGGAATATCTAATAAAATGGAAGAACAGACTGATTGAGGACTCATCTTGGATTTATCAATCTGAGTTGGATTCAATACAAGTTGTACTTGACTCATGATTTAGAGAATAATTTCTTTCAACCTAAGGTGTCTGATGCAGGAGCATCTTGGGTTCTTTGGAAATCCTGATCAGCCAAAAATATGTTTTCTTTAGTTCAGTAGCTTGTTCAAGGTTTCTCGGTAAAGTTCTCGGTAACTGCTTTGCTCGGTGCTCGGGCTTAGTTACTTATTTTTTCTTTCTTTACTGATGGGTCTTGATGGATGTGTGGCTACTCAGTGGGTTTTCACAGAATTGTTTATGTTTCTCGGTTGGCTTCTTATCGATTTGTTTCTATTGCTTGGTTGAATTCTTACCAAGTTGTGTTTTTGAAGTTGGATCTTATGGCCGACTTATGAATTTAATATGTAGCATAATTAACATTGGGATCTCTCATTGGGATGTGTGTGGACCTAAATCTGGGTCTTTCCTATTTCCTATGTTGGATCTTTAGGATCTGAGTGCCAACCTTTTCAGTGGACTCTTGTATATATTTGGTTTTTTGTTCTTAGATTAGGGCAGTAATTTGGGGGAGTTTTTGAAATAGAATATTAGGTGTTAGAAGATTTGGATCGTAGGTTTGTGACCTCACATGTATCAAGATTATTTTGTAAAATATTTGAATGTATATGGACAAAACCGGGAAGGCCTTAAAGCCTGACATGTATAATGTTTGATGAAATGATATAAAGTTATGTTGTTTCTTCTCTCCCTTTCTATGTTGTTGCTTCTGATTTGTTCTGCAAGTTGGTTTGGATAGGTGGGAGTGCCTTGAGCCCTGTTCTTCCTACCCTCCTTGAGTCACTTAGGCCCTCCCCATTGTGCTCATGGAGATAACCATATGGACCAAACACACACACACACACACAACAAAGCATGCAATAAGGCTTAAAATACTCACAAGACACAAATACACATCTAAAAACAATGAATGCACAACATAAGAGATCAAGAAAAAATCTCAAGCAAGAGGGTGTGAAGGCATAAAAACACCCAAGACTAACAAATACATACAAAATGGAAACCATCCAACATAGGGGCATCATTTAAACTCATTCAAGCAATTGGGTTACACACAGTCATAGATCCATCCACAAGAATTCGCCAAGGTACAGTACAACATGTTCAACACCACATTATATTACTTTGACTAGGAATTAGATTCTTATTACAACTTATCTTGGTGTTCACTAATATGTTATGTCATAGCCAACTTCTTTTCAATCTATAACTCAAATTATAATAAATGGAAGAAGTTTGACTAAGTCTATTATCTTTCTTTTCACCATGTTTTATGCAATCAACTTCAAATGAATGGTGATCCTTTATTATTGTGAGTTAGCTCAAATTATGGTGTTTTTTATCCTCCTTTTCAGCTTTCCAAATTATTTTGTAAATCTAAATTTCATTAAGAAACATAGAAGATGTGTTTGTTTTACTAAAAGTGGGTTTTGACTTTTTTTGCACCTCCAACAATTGTTGAATATTGACAAGTGTCAACTTGCTTCTCCTTCTTTTCAGCTACTTGAACAACTCAAATATCTCACAAATAGCATGTTAATTCTTCCAACATACTTATCATTTAATAATCACCATTCATATAATAATTTACGATTATTTAGTCATTAACTAACTAAACATACAAATATTTATCAATCGTCATTTATCATAATCAATGCTTCATGGAAATAAAATTAGTATGCAAGTATATTGGAATGTCATTATAAACATAGATTAAAGTGACATAAATAATGAAATTAATAGGCCAATACAATCTCATCGGTTATCATCATGTAAATTAGGAATACATAAAATATCATTGCAACTTTCCATAGATTCAACATGAGATTTAAGAAAATGAAAATCACTATACTTGTCATTATGAATGCAAGAAGATAATTCATTTAAATCAAATGAGTCAATGGATATGAGACAAACACATGAGATACATGAGAAATAAAAATATGGTGTCTATTAATTTCATGTATAAGTGAAGGAAATAAGTGGTATCATCTATGGTCATAAAAGATATATCACATGTTAAATCCTTTCTTACTATATTCTTATCACTATCATTAGGAATATGATTATCATGGAGTGTATCTGTACAATATGAAAAGGGGGTCACCTAAAAGCCTATTTTTCCCCAATTCATATGGCACATTTGAATACCAAACCACCTCAAGACAAATCAGATCAACACCACCAAGCAAGTGGGATTCTAATGCAAGATTTTCACTTTCAGGGTTTATATTCCTTTGTTACTTAGAATTAAGAAGGGGATAGATGAGACTATTATGCAAATGACTAAGTAAGATATGAAATAATCTAATCAGACTAAAAAGTAGAGGTGGAAGGAGATTAGAGAGGATTTGAGTGCACCTAGAATCAAAATGGGAGAAAAGAAGACTCATATTTGAATTTTTGAATGCCAAAATTATGAAAAATACCTGTAACTAATAATCTAAGATCTCGAGTCTTGTATTTGTTTGCACATTAAATTTCACTGATTTTTGTTGGGAACATAATGTCTAAAAAATTTTATACCTGAGGTTTTATGCCAAGGGGTGAACCCAAAATAGCGGGTTACACTTTTTTGGAGGAAGCAATTCCTCACAAAATTTGCAAAGCAGGCGGATTGAGAAAGTACTTTCGATAGAAAGTAGGGACTTTTGATAGAAAGTACTTTCTATCGAAAGTCCTTGAATAAGGGTAATTCTAGTCAATTACTTTTGATAGAAAGTAGTTTCGATCGAAACTACTTTCTATTGAAAGTAGTTTCTATCGAAAGTCTCTGGTTAGAGGCCATTTGCAAAGGCTGACATAAATCTGAACTTTTCATGGCTTTGGAGCTCAAGCGCAGGGCTCAAATGGAAGAATAAGGATACGTCCTTTTGCATTGCACAAGTACTATGAACGATCTTTCTAATGAATATATATTTGACAATTTTTGAATTAATTAGGTCTATGTTTTCTGACGTGCATCCAATGTAGGTTTTTTATCGAATATAAACCTCCGCGTTTGACGTTCAATGAAAAATAGTAGAAAAGAAAAAAAAATGAAAAATAGCATTTCCCTCCAAATTTGAGTCTACTTTCTATCAAAAAAAAATTTGAATTTTGATAAATGCACAAGTTATAAGCTATGCAGTCAAGGTCTGTCAAAATTACGGTTTACTCTACTTCAAACATTCATAAAATATGAAATAATCATGATAATGTCGTCAAACAAATTTTATGCCCTTTTTATGGATGTTACAAAACCAAATTCAAAAGAAGTACATTGATATCTATTTTTTTTTAAAAATTATGCCCTATGAAGTCAATGTAACTTTTTGAAAATGGCGTTTTCAGCAACATAATAGTTTTCGTAGGAGAAAAAAAAGCCATTAAAATATGTATATATATATATATATATATATAGAATCTAGACTGAAAATCCTAAAAGACTCTGGTTTACTTCATCTTCCAACTTCAAACAGTTTAACGACAATATGCATCTGAATCTGAAAGTTTTTTTCAAAATATAGACTTTAATGTTCGTTTAGGCAAATAAGTGTAACCCACTATTGTGGGATCACCCCAAGACAAATTGTAGAGTAATTGTCTCACGCCTAAGATGACATAAAAATTTTGATAGCTGATTTTGGGGTCCTTTGCACCTGCAAATCTAAAAATTGTGTGTGTGGGTGGCTATATAAAGGTTTTCCTTGGTCAACCCCCTGTTTTGGTAGGACCTCTTGCTGGAACCCTTAAAGTTTTGCAAATTTAATGCTTCCTAAACACTAAAAATCTTTCAATATCTAGTACCATAAGATTCTCCATGATTTATCAACATCATAACCTTACCTCTACATTAAATAAGGCCAAAAATACATCCCTTACAAAGGATGAGCTAAAAAATGTTCTTTGTAAATTGATCCATAAATGCCATATGATATCCAAGACATCCCAAAGATCCAATAAAATTTCAAAATTTTGCTATTTTGCAGAGGCCGTGAAGAGGAATTGTGAAATAGTGAAGTCATCGCTATTTCGCAGGGTTCAAAACAGTGGGTGGTGAAATAGAAAATCTATCACTATTTCACAAGAAGCAAATTTCAGTGTTGCAAAATGGAAAAATTATCGCTATTTCACAGGTTCAAATTTTGTAGTAGCAAGATGGTGAAATTATCACTATTTCGCAAGGAGTAATTTCTATTGCAGCGAAGTGGCAAAATGGTTGTTATTTTGTTGGAAACAAAACTGTGGCTTGGCGAATTAATGAACGATTTTAATCAAGACAATTGATGATTGGACAGAGTACATGTGTAGAAAGATGACATGGGGTAAAAAATAATATTATTTTCAATTCAAAATTGAAGTAATAATGAAGGAAGCTCTGTAACATGAACAATCAAATTTGTGAGCATGGGCTTCAGAGATGCTGAAATTTTGACCTGCTAAAACAATGACGTCTCGAGAGGATAAAAATGATCTAAATTTAAAAATCTAAAAATGACCCAATTCAAAAAAATCTGATTTCCAAGCTCCAGTCAAAATCTTATGTCCGCACAATCTGTTTTGGGTTTTTGACCAAGCCAAAATCTGAAAGATAAGCAGTTATCATTTAATTAGTTGATTAGTTTTTTCTCAAAAGAGTTATCTAATTTTAATGAAGAATGATGTCTTTTCACCCTAAAGGGGTATGACAACTATTCAACCACTTATATATGTGGTGAAAAATGTAAAGATAGAAAAAAAAAATCATCAATCACATTGTAAATACATTATTTGTACTATATTATCATGAAGAAATAAAAATACAAGATCTAGTCCTTTCTCTCCAGTTGTGGTGTAGAATTATTTTCTTTTCAAATTGGTCCTTTTTTATTATTAATTCAAAGAATTAATTGCCATTTTTAAAACTTGTGCAAAAGGGTTATTTTTCCTTCACGCTAATTTGAATATCAAGAAACATTTGTGAAGTGTTGTCTTTATGTTTCTTGTATGATTGGCCTTCTAGAAGAGAAGTTAAAATCAATTAGATTGATTGGTGTGTTGTGTAATTGATCATCTTGCATTGATAGGATTGAATGGTTGATAGTTTATCTAAAGGATAAAATGATATCTCATTAAGTTGTACATGAGGGTTTGAAGAGGGGCAACTTTGTGCCCAACGAGGATAAGGGACTGGTCTTATTCATTAGATATAAATTTTAAACAAAATCAATTATCACTTTCAGTAGGAGCAGATAACAACATAGATTATAATTGAATAAGTTAAGTGGTAGAAGAAAGTAGAAGATTAAGAAGTATTGACATTTGTATATTAAGGGAATAGAGCGGAAACATTAATCAGTTTGATTAAGAAGGTAACTATAAAAGCAAAGTAGAAAATTACAATAGAACAAAGTTAGAATCAAGCAGTCTATTTTAGGAACTCATACCATTATGAGATAGAAGACAAAAGTAGAAGAAAGATAGAGAATACAATCTGCTATAAAAAAGCATCAACTTGAAGAGCCAGTTGGTGAAGAGGTTAACCCACCTAGGTCATGCAAAGCCTGTAGTGCAAAGGATTTCTAACCATATTTGGTTGATCCCGTTTGTTGGCTAAATTAGTTGGAGAGTTAGAGCACAAATCTTGGCATACTTTAAAAAACTTTCCAATCTATTGATTTGGGAACCAATAGATTGGTGACTCTACTGGGGAGACAGATGATAAATTCATTGGCAGGAGTCAAAGGTTTTTCAAATGTGGAATTTATTACATCTTGTTCAAAGATTAAAGAAGGTGACTTTGTTGGATTAATGAACCCAGAAGATTATTAATATTTTTCTCTTCTAGAGGTGGCGACTCTGAAAATTTTATGTAGTTGTGATTTTTCCATTTAAAAACTTGGAAAATGTATTCATATATGTATCCACATAGGACTAAAAATGCAGTCATGTTATGTGATCAATCAAAATTATATCATGAAATAAATTTAAGGATTGAAAGATACAAAGAATTGGACTTCTGTGGCATTTTTGGATATTCAAATGCTATTCCACCCGACATCAGAGATAAGCTTCCAAAATTAAGTGGTGCAAAGGATGAGTCAGTAGAGAAACATTTGCAGTTATTCAATAACTTGACGAAAGACAATGAAATTGACCACCAAGATTTTGTCGTGAAACTTTTTGTACAAACTTTGAAGGATGATGAAATAGAGTGGTTTTCAGACCTACAAGATGCAAGAGTGGTTTTCAAACCTACAAGCATGCTCCATTGGTTCTTAGGAAGAAATGAAATCATCCTTTAATGATCAATTTGGTGAAAGGATCAGTGAATCAACACTACTTAAAGAATTATTGAATGCTCATATTCAAGAGGATGAATTAGTTTCAGCCTTCAATATCATATTTTCAAAAATAATAAAGAGAATTCCTAAAAAAAATGAGTCCCAATGATGCATTGGCATTATGTATTTACTTAGGTGCTTTTGATGAAAAAATGAGTTACAAAATAAGGATGGAGTAACCTGAAAGTTTACATGAAGTTTTTGAAATTTCCATGAACATAGAAAAGGTCTCAAAATATGGAATGTGCAGAAGGTTAAAACTAGAGAAGAAGAAATCTTGTGTAAACAAACAACGCAATCCACAAGTCAGTGATGGTATATCAAATGAATTTCAATTTGTTCCCATTGTTTGTGATTCACTTTTCAATTATAGATATGAACCTGCTGAAATAGAATTTGGTTCAAGGCAAGATGAAATATATGGGAATAAAATGTCTGAGCCTCAAAGTTATGCATATGAGTGTCCAACTCATATATACATGTCAGATAATAATAATTCATATGAATATGAATCTGGTGTCTGTAATCAGAGAGAATTTCTTAATACAGATCAGTTCATGTACCAAGTTTCTCATCAGCAGCATTTAGATATGAGTCAAATAAATTTCTATTATAATGAAAATTATGCCCATCAATCAAAAGGAAAATCATTTTTAGCACCTAAGTATAATATTAATTTGAAGTGCACTGAAATTTTTTCTAACAAAGATCGGTTTAAGGCCTATATACCTGTTGTCACATAGGTTTGCACCCTTGCTAAAAGCTTCTCTAACAGCAACCTAGTGAAACATGGAATCAACCTCCAAGCTATGGGACTTGAACTATGAGGTTGAATCTCCGGAGAAGGCCGGCTTCCTCTACTATCAGGATGCACCTAGAACTATCT